>JAMYXO010000035.1:106874-131874 GCA_033310375.1 Conus canariensis | reverse complement strand
GAAAAGGATCCACAGGTTTTGGTGTGTTTGTGGTTCATCTGTGTGCCTCAGATTTTCTCATGGGGCTGTATCTCACTGTGATAGGGGCGGCTGATAGGCTTTACCATAACGTTTACGTGTGGAAAGATGTGTCATGGAGGCATGGCCCTGTGTGCCAGTCTGCAGGGTTTATATCACTGCTGTCTTCTGAAGTCTCATCCTTCATCATCTGTCTCATTACTCTGGACCGCTTTCTGATCGTGCATTTTCCGCTGAAATTTCTTCGTTTCAAGAGTACCCAGGCTCATCTGGCCACTGCTGGTAGCTGGTTGATGGGTATTCTGTTGGCGTCTGTGCCTTTCTTTCCAGGCCACGGTCACTGGGACTTCTACAGTCAAACAGGCATCTGCATTCCTCTGCCAGTCACCACCAAACAATTCGCTGGTCAACGGTACGCCTTCGCCGTTATGATCGTCCTCAACTTCATCCTCTTTCTCTTCATCGCCCTTGGGCAAGCCATCATTTTTTACTCCGTGCGAACCAATCAAATGTCAGCAAACCAGACGGGTCAGATTTCACAGGGTGCTGACCTTGCGCGTCGACTGTTGACCATTGCTGTGTCGGACTTCCTGTGCTGGTTCCCCATTGGTCTTCTGGGCCTTCTGGCCTCACAGGGGTCTCCGTGTCTGGCGAGGTCAACGTTGCCATAGCAATCCTCGTGCTGCCTTTAAACTCGGCCATCAACCCTTTTCTATATACCCTGAATGTCCTGATGGAGAAAAGGCGTCGGACACAGGAGGACAGACTGCTTAAGCAAATTCAAACTCTGGACAGAACTGCAGAATGAACACGACATTGGATTCTATCGTCAGAGTTATCTGATATTTACATAACAATGAAAGCAAGTCGTTCAAGCCAAAAAAGACCTGGATGACATTTATTAGACAAAATACAGAACTAATGCATGTACAATGTGTGGAAAAAATATACAAATAATATTACTAAAGAAGACAAGCATGTACAATGTGTGGCAAAATACACAAATAACATTACTAAAGAAGACAGGCTTCTCTTGATGAATTAGACAAGTAAATTTCTACATGCCTCGGAAATAACCGAAATTGATTTATTTCCAGTCACACTCCTCTTTAAGTCTTCATGCTGAATATAAGCAGCATGGGATGAATGAGGAACACTAATCTATCTAGCTAGCTAGCTAGCTATCACTCTTTCACTCTATCTATCACTCTGTCTATCTATCTATCTATCTATCTATCTATCTATCTATCTATCTATCTATCTATCTATCTATCTATCTATCTATATGGACTCATTTAAATCGCAGAACTGTTTCTTTTTCACTTAATCTATTCTTCCAAACTTCCAGAGTTCTAGGATTGAGCGCTTACAAAACACAGCAAATAGTTTAGATGGCATTTGTTACAGCAAATAGTTTAGATGGCATTTGTTACAGCAAATAGTTTAGATGGCATTTGTTACAGCAAATAGTTTAGATGGCATTTGTTACAGCAAATAGTTTAGATGGCATTTGTTATCAGCTGCTTTGAAGTTTGCCTTCTCCTTGGATGGAGCTGCTATTTTCATTAAAGCAAAGTGACTTTGGAATACTAGCACTGTTCCTCAAGCCTGGAGAGCTCAAGAGGCATACCATTTTGGGGAAAATGGTTGACAGAAGACCTTGAGGAGTGGGTAAGACCAATTTGTCTGACTTTTGAAGATTAACAACGTCCAGGAGAAGAAAAAGAACAGAAAACCAAGTGATGAATTGTTAAGTGGAAAAACAAATGTCCTGGTTCTTCAGGCTAGTTCCACGAAAGGGTGATGTACATCAGATCATATAATGCCATATAATAACCAAATACAGAAGTAGTGTTCCCGTAGAAAGGTACCATGGCCTCGTGTTTTTGTGTTAAGAAAAGCATGGGAAAGTGTTTGGTACGCCAGTTGTGCTTACAAAAAGAAAACAGAAGTCTGGAAAGATGTATATGTTACAAAACGACGCTTCTCGATAGGCATTCATACATGAACAAGAATTGTGTAAGTGAAAGGTACATACATGTCAGTAATGTATGGTATTAATGTCATCCAAAGATGTTTATTGCAGATTTTATCCTTCTGAGTACGTTGTCAATGTACCTGAAGTAGTCCAGAATGAATTTCTGAAAGAGATCAACACATTTCATTTGATCTAAGTTTTTAACGACACATTTATGGTACGTTTTTAGCAGATGTGTTTTAATTAGGTGTGTGTGTGTGTGTGTGTGTGTGTGTGTGTGTGTGTGTGTGTGTGTGTGTGTGTGTGTGTGATGACTTGAGAGTTGACTTCAACGCGGTGACAGCCCTGACATGGTCCTTTGCGGTCGGCTTGGCTATAAGCAACATGCTCTCTCTCTCTCTCTCTCTCTCTCTCTCTCTCTCTGTCTTTCTCTCTCTCTCTCTCTCTTTCTCTCTCTCTCTCTCTCTCCCTCCCTCCCTCTCTCTCTCTCTCCCTCTGTCTCTCTCTCTCTCTCTCTCTCTCTCTCTCTCTCTCTCAAAGTCGGCACCACAAAGGGAGACCTGCAAACATATCTTGTACCTCTGAGCATAATATTGTGACTGCTCTTTAGATGTCGTTTAGGGTGCTGCCTACCTTGCTATTCTCCAAATGCCTCCTCTGTCTGAAGTGGCGTTGTAGGAATCTAGGTTGAAATAAGCGTGGAAGTTGGTTTAAACAGTATTTTATTTCAGCATTGTCATAAATGTTACAAGAGTAGATGAGATAGGGCAACAAGAAGTACTTATATAAAGCCCTATCTCAAGAGTGAATGTGCACAATGAATTTGCGACGGACGTCTGAACAGCAAAGCATTTTGTTATAGCAATGTAAAGTTTCAAAAAGGAAAAACAAAAACAAAAAACAAAACCAAGTATAAATAAACAATCAAACAGAACCCGACTACAGGAGTGAAAAAGAAATGATGAAGAGGTAATAGGAAAGTACAGAAGTGTGACGACAGTGGAGGTGTATGCCCAGTTATACAGAACAGAGGGCAACCAGTTTCTGTGACTGAATATCAGCTCGCGGGACAGTCAAGTTTATGAGTCTGTCAATAGCAGGTCAGGACACAATTCTTAATGTTAACTAGGCTCCATTAAGAATGCAGACTAGTAACAATGAGAAAGGAGAAAGACACAATAACAGCAGGTCAACAAATCTATATATGTACGCCCGATGTGACCAGAGGGGCAGTTGAAAATAGTCTTACGAATTATGGTACAAATCAAAACGCTTTGTGAGAAAAATAAATCTGTGAACAACTTCAAAAATATGAATATTAGTTTCCATGTTGAAAGAACCGTTACCAAATAACAAATTACGAACAGAAATCAGTTCTCTAGGAAGGCTGTGGATGGTGTTTGTTCGATGTGTAGCGTACAAAGGGCAGTACAAGAGGAAGTGTTCGGCAGTTTCTTGGGGATAAGTACACGCACATGATGGATCGTTATGAATGTGGCGCTTGTACAGGTCATAATTTAGTTCACTCATTGCAAGTCTGAGTCGACAGTGAATTATTTGTTCCTTTCTATTTCCGTGGTAGTAGTAAGGTGGGACAAAAATATCTGCAGAGGAAAGGTAGTGTTTGAGGTAGCTGAGAGACTGGGTTTGTTGAATAGCAGTAGGAAGGGTATTCCAGATGGATACAGTTGAAGGGAAAAAGGATCTGTGGTATATATCTGTTTGGTGTCGAGGGATGAGTCTGTCCGAGGGTCTTCGCAGGTGATATGGATTGACTGCAGAAACCAAGGGTGGCATTAGGTCACAGAGATAGTTAGGACAGTCATTGTGAATTATCTTATGGAACATTATTATTTTGTGTCTGCGACGACGCTCTTTCAGAGTACAAAATCCTGACTCTTCCAACAGCTTTTTATGACTAGTTCCACGTACAGCACCCGTGATAATGCGCAGGGCGTCAAAGTGTAAATTTTCTAAGATATTTGATTGATACTCCGCGCAATTATCCCAGATGATGTCAGCATAATCAAATATCGGCAGGATAAATGATTTGTACATGGTTTCAAGAGCCCATCTGGTCAGTTTGTACTTAAAAGAGCGAAGACAGTTTATTAGAAAACGAACTTTTGCGGCAGTGCTGTTGATGTGCTCACCCCACCTGCAGCTATTTTGAAGCGTGACTCCTAAATGTTTGTGATGAATTTGTTGTTGCATAGTTATGTTTCCAAATTGTAGGTCATGAGAAACTACATTCCCTCTGAATACATGAAGTAACTCAGTCTTTGATTCATTAAAGACAACCTTCCATGTTTTAGCCCAAGCTTCTATTTTAAATAAATCGGATTGTGATGTTTCTTTCCTCACGATGTGATCTTCCAATGCCAAGGATATACTGGTATCATCTGCAAATAGCTTGATAACTGACTCAATATTACTAGCAATATCATTGATGTAAACTAAAAACAACAGTGGTCCAAGGACAGAACGTTGTGGTACTCCTTGGGAAATGGTTTTCACGGTGGATTGTTCACCCCCGATAACAACAGACTGGTGTCTGTCTGAAATATAACTATCAAACCAGTGTAAAAGTTGACCCGTAATTCCTATTGCGTTTAGTTTAAGTAGGAGACCCCTGTGCCACACACGATCAAAGGCTTTTGAGATATCAAAAACTACATACTGGTCTGGAATCGATTTGTCATAATTTTTGACTAAATTATCATAGATGCTGAGCAGTTGGCAGGTCGTTGAATCACCATGAATGAAACCTGATTGTGATTCAGAAATTAACTTGTTTGACATGAGGAAGTAATAAACATGTTTATGCACACATCTTTCAAAGTGTTTACCCACGCAACTTAGGAGAGATATTGGTCGGTAACTGGTGCATTCATCTTTATTTCCTTTTTTGTGGACTGGGGTTACATTGGCTATTTTCCACTGCTGTGGGAATTTTGCTTCAGATAGACATCGGTTGAAAAAGGCATTTAAGGGGGCAGATATAACATCGACTGAGGATTTCAATAATATATTATGGATTAAGTCTGGACCGGATGCTTTACTAGTATCAAGATTCATTATAACATTTTTAAGTTCAGGGATAGTCAAAGTTATTTCTGTTAATTCCGCTAATTCACTGATAGCTATGTCAGGTAGGGGGTCGTTGATACCTTCTAGTTTACAATGGTTAGTGAAAAAGTCATTAAATACGTTTGCTCTCTCTGCGTTAGAATAATACGTTTTTCTGTTTACGTTCAGGGGTGGTATATTTTCCGAGTTAATGCCCTTTTTATTCATGAATTTTCGCACAGTTTTCCACCAGTCCCTCTGACCAAACTTTTGGGGATCTATAACTAGGTGGTTTAATACGTTGTAGTACTCTAATTTCCTTAACCTAACTTTGTCAACTACTTCGTTCCTCGCATAACGAAAATGTTCCCAGTCAGTCGGTAGATTTGTTTGTTTAGCTTTTCTGTGCAATTTATTTCTTTTCTTGATCAGTCTTTTTAATTCATTATTGAACCATGGGGCATCTTTAGGCCTAATTGTTACTGTTTTACACGGCATACACTGTTTTGCTATTGACATAAATCGTAAAGTGAAAATTTCGCATGCTACATCTACTGTGTTATCTGCGAATATACTGTTCCAGTTTTCGTTGGACAGTAGCTCACAAAATTTTACGTTGTCTAACTGGTTATAATTGAAAATCGTCCTTTGGAAAGTACTGTATTTATACGCACGTGGCTTAAGAATGACACATGGAACACTATGGTCACTGCAGAAAGGAGGCAGGACGTCAACTGATTTGATTATGTCAGGACTCTGAGTGATGACCAGATCAAGGCAAGTACTTGATGTAGCTGTTACTCTTGTGGGGGAATCAACTACTTGTTTTAATTGATAATGGTTTAGAATATCAGTGAGGTGTTTGGTTGGATTAGTTAAACAGTCAACGTTGAAATCACCTAAAATAATAAATTTCATCATCGTTCTGTCTGCTTTATTAATACTATCATTTATTAAGTCCCAATAATTAACGCGTATATTAGGTGGACGGTAAAATGATCCAATAAGTAAACTCTCCTGATTAATTTTGGTTTCTACCCAGACTGCTTCCAGGTCGTTAACTTGTAAGTCGGGTCGTGGTTTACAATGAAGGCTATCTTTCAGGTAGAGAGCCACACCACCATGAGGGTCGTTCGCTCTGTCTAAACGGACAGGAGGGTGAAAGTTTTTAAGAAGTAAAGAGTTGTTGGAATCCAGTGGTGATAGCCAACTTTCAGATATAGTTATAATATCAAATTGATGCGATTCAGCTTCAAGCAGGTCGGTTTTACTTTTTAAACTACGGGTATTAACGTGCATGACACAGAGTTCTCCACGTTCAATTGGACCAGGGTTACTTTCGATATCGCCTGGTTTCATAAGTAAAGAATTGTAAAATTTAGAGAAAGTCAGATTGATACAGTTAGCTGACAGATGATTAAATAAATCGGTTTTAGGTGGGTTTTGTTTGGCAGGTGGTGAGAACACGTCAACATTTAAATGCACTGAAAAGAAAAACAGCAAAAAAAGCCATAGTCAAGTGCTTATCTTTCCTGGCATAAACAAGCAGAAAATACGGAATAGTGGTCGCCTTGACAAGAAAAAACAGTTTTCTGGATAATATCCGGCTACATGATAGAACAGACCAATCATGGCTCTGTACAATGCCAGTTCAACGCCCATTTAGGTCACTGCACTGAGCAGCACAAGGAATCTGAAATTCGCCATGATTGGAATGACACTGGTCCCCAGACACTTCTCTACGAATAAGGTCATGAAAACCTCCCTGGCCTCCGTCACAACGCCAACAACATTGACCACGTTTGAACAAAATATTGGTAAGTTACACACATGTCTAATAGTAAGGTAAATGAAAAAAAAAAGTATATACACAGAACAAGATAAGGGGAAAGACCGAAACGACCATTCGGCTGCAAGGAGCAAAAAAAAAGGGCGGGCTGAACTCCCCTCGCAATGTTGCACGGTCAACAAACTACTGGTCAGTTCGCACACGATGCATGCATTCATATCAGTTGTTATAGCGAGTACGAGCATGTGTATACAGAACTAGGAAAATCGAAGGAACGAACGGGAGCAGAAAGGATGTCAAACACGGTGACCATGTTATTTTCGGTTCTGTGGCACACGAATAGGCACTAGGCACACGAATAGGCACTAGACACAGCCACAGGGCACATGAAATTACACACTGGCAGTAAGTAAGTAAGTAAGTAGATTTAATAATTTAATTGGGTAAGTAACAAAGGTATATATATATATATATATATATATATATATATATATGCCTAGTCCATCTACTGACACTGTCGTCTACTCCCATCTTGAAGCACTCTTTGACAGCACATTTACCCTCACCCCAACGCCTCAATGTCACGTGGCGGGTTACCCTATGCACGTCACTTCCTTTTTTGACAAAAATAATGCCGTCCCTGCACCACGTGTCACTGATCCTGTTGTCTTTCTTCACCGTCCTGGCTCTCCTAGCCACGTCAGCCCGTATCCTGGTCAGATCTTCGTTAATGAAGATCCTGGGAGGAGTGGAGCGACCGGTTGGAGTCTGAGACCCCTGATACCCCGTAGGGCGTAGAGACGGCCACTGCATAGCAGGGAACATTGTGAAGTCAACATAAATTATGACGTCAACTTGAAATGACATAGGTAACTACATGACGAAAATAATAATACTAGACGAAAAAAAGAGAGCAAGAACTAACAGCCGAGGCTTTGGTGTCCAGCCTAATTTATTTTGTTTTAATCGTCGTTTTCTCCGTAGTGTTACTATGTGGAGAGGCTGACTTTCAAGTCAGTAGTACGTTGATGTTCACTGTGCATGTGCGATACTTCTGATGACGGTACCAGCGAAATATGTACCAGAAAATTTAATTGTTATAGAAATGTTATGAATGCTGTGTCGCCGAGAGTGACTTAAAACTCCTGCAAGAATATTTATGTGCTCTAATTGTACCACCTCATGTGCGTCGGTGGGCTGAATTTATTGATGTGAACATTGTAATATCAATACACGGAGAAGCTAATTAATTTGTGTTTTAGATCAACAATACGTCGAATCGAAGTTTATTGTGTTCTGTGGGACTTTGCTGAAATCGTGCTCTCCGGGGATTCAATATTGATTGCTGTTCCTTGTGAATCTGCAGTTCTTCAATGGTTTACTGTGCCTTATGAATCTGCGGTTCTTCTTCTATGGATTGCTGTGCTTTGTGAATCTGCGGTTCTTCTGCTATGGATTACTGTGCCTTGTGAATTTGCGGTTCTTCTTCTGATAGTTTGACGTGATTTATTGTGCTTGTTGTGTGGAGACCCTGTTTCTTCTTCTTCATCGCTTGTGTTTGTGAACGGCTGTGCTTATTATGTGGGGACCTTGGTTATCCTTATTTGTCTTCTTTTAGTGTTGTAGACAGTGGCTTGGGTACTGTGGAACCGAGTGTGTTGACTGCATATGTGAGACACTGTGGACGGCGCCGGCGAGATCTGTGAGTGATATCAAGATATGTACTATGATATGCTGATATCTGATGACTGAAGTTCCTATGTATTGATATCTTGATCTATATGCTATGTAGTGACATGTATTGATTTGTACCAGTTCACATGAATGTATGTTTGATGGTTCAGGCAGCATAATTATTAAAAAAAAAAAAATCTAACTCGTGTGTTGCCTGGCTATCCATGTGCGTTTGGTGTGGGTGTGCGTAGGGAATAATTATTACACGCATCCAAACTTTTGAGAGCGAGAGTCAACAGCAAAACACGCACCGCACACCATCCGTAACAAACATCTTGCCGGGGTCAACCTTGCTCAGGCCGCTGCGGGCTTTCATCAGGGCCTGCTTCCACCTGTGTGACGTGAACTTCACCAACACCGCTCTAGACTGCAAGCCCTGGACGCCCGGACGACCCACCCGATGACTCCTGTCGATGGCGTGGACGGGAATGTCCACAGCAACAGCCTTGGCCACGGTCTGCACGATAACGTCTGTGTCTTCACCAACAGTCTCCGGTACAGAACTAATATGGACGTTATTGCGCCGTCCATATTGTTTCAGGTCATCCACCTGCTCCTGCAGCTGCCTAATCTCTTTGTCTTTGGCCTCCAGCTTCTCTCTTAGTCCGATTATTTCTTGTCGCAGCTCGTGAGTGACCTGAGCAGCCACGGCTTTCGACAGCAGTTCCAGAACCCCAGGGTCGACCATAGCCGCCCTCACTTCCTCCCTGATAGTTCCAGTGGACGACATGCTGGTATGGGTGGAGACGTCCCGATGAGAAGGATCCATGAGAGTGCTGGACAGGAAGTTAGGATCAATGATGGTACTATCACCATCAGACTCAACAAAACTCACGTCCTCTACACACGGCCTCTTTCCCTCAGAGTCTTCACTTGGAGGGGATGAAGCCGGACGCTTATTGTTGTCACTGGACATGTGTAACACGTGGCACTGCAAGGGAACAAACTTGCTGGGCCCGGTGGACAATGCTGTACACAGTTTACGATGTGGACGATGTTGTACAGAGTTCACAAACACGTTTTTAACACGTTTTACTTGAACCACTGACGTTGACGAACGGGTAGCATCGTGTTTACAAGCACGAGATTCACACACGGGTGAGGCACAGGCGCGTGCTTTTACTTGCCTTTGCTTCAATGCTGTGGCAACGTATATCAACCAACACTATCATGAATCTGCGTACCGAACACATTTATGTAAATGAATCGAAGAAAATATTGTCAAGCGCCTATATCCAAGAAGAACACACTGAAAAAAAGAAATGTGCATTTAACAGTCACCTAGGAAGTACATCCGACTAAAACCTAGGTATCCAGTCACAAGAATCCATCCGATAAATGCTGGCTACAATACACAAAGTACAACACTGCACAGGCGCCTTGACATGACAAAGATGTGGGAGTTCAGGCTTGACTCTGTTCAGCTATCCGCCATCTTGCACAGATGGAAGTTTCTTTTACCTCTGTCATGACTGGGGCCCCACTGGCAGCACCTGTTACCCATTCACACAGTCCTCTAAGAAGTTGACATAACACACACATGGTCAGCTGAGCACACAACTCATGGCCAAGCTTCATGTTGTGTTCGTGTGTCTGCGAATTATTTGCCACGTGCACGCGGCAGGTGACTAAAACGATTATTTGGTCAAAGTTGTCTAGGAGCAGCTGTTATTCTGATTTCTACCTGTCCAGCTAGTACCAGGTCCCGACTAGTGACAGAACACGCGCTGAATATCAGATGCTGTTTTCCTTTTACCTCTTGCCTTATGTGTACCAGAAGAGCTGACCTTTTTCTGGGTATGTTAACCGTTCATGGTTGCACAAATATTGCTTACACAGTATGTTTATCAGTCTGATTCTTTTTTGTTTGTTTGTTTCTGTGTTAGGCCTTTGATGTAATAATATGATAGTTTCTTAATATAATTGAATTCAACTTTTAAATGTGTGCTAGTTTACAGAAAGATGGCTTTATGAGTTGGTGTGCTCTCAGACTGTGGTACACAGTGCTGGACGGTGCGTTGTGAACAGAGCATAATGATGCTCCTATTCGGCTCTCTGGCTCTCTGTGGCACACAGTGCTGGGCGGTGCGTTGTGAACAGAGCGTAATGATGCTCCTATTCGGCTGTCTGTGGCACACAGTGCTGGGCGGTGCGTTGTGAACAGAGCATAATGATGCTCCTATGTCACCGATCGGCGGGTACTAAACTAGTATGTCCATGTGTTTAAGAGTAGTGGTGGTTCAAGATAGAGAGCGTGTGCGCGTATGCGCGCGCGCGCGCGTGTGGGTGTGTGTGTGTGTGTGTGTGTGTGTGTGCGCTCGCGCGTATGTGAGGTTGGGGTTTAGTTAGCTACAGTTAGGTTAAGTTCCTCAGGGTTAGGTAGAAAGATTAGGCTAGGTAGGAGCCTGGGGAAATAGGACATACAATATTCTTTCATTCCAGTCTTCACTTATTGAAGGAATGGAATGGAAGCGGGAGGTTGGTTTCGTTCCCGATTGTTACCCTTTTGTTACTTTGGTTCTACACCAGAGAAGGCGGGGCAGGATATCGGCTGTTGTGTTGTCAAGTCTGTGAGTTGTTGTGGTAAATTGTCGTGTTGTTGCACGAGCAACAACTAGTCCGTTGGTCAGGCGTGTCAGCTCTGCGGAAGGATACACTTCTCTGACCAATCGTTGTTTTGTGTGGTGAGTAGAGTTCGCTTGATTCCGACCAGGGCGGAATGTGTTGGGGTAGCTTCACTTCGGTCCCTGGTGTTCGTCGGAGTGGACGTACTCCTTGTAGGTGCGGCGGCAGCGCCGTTAGTTTTTGAAGAGTGACTTCAAGTCATAGTTAGGGCCAGGTCCTCGTCGGGGTTGGGTGCCCTTGGCCTGTGCTGAGTCGGTGTCGTCCTTGTTGGCAGCCACTGTCAGCCAGTTGCAGAACTGGTGTGGTTGATCGTCTGTATGTCCAGGTTGGTGATCTGTTAGGTTCGTTGTGTTGTAGTTCGTCGTGTTGTCTTGTATTATGGCGAGTTGTACTGTAGTTGTCTCATGTTGGGATTAGTTGTATGGTGTTCGTTGCGTATACTGGTTGTCTGGTATGATGTCTTGGTTCCGTGATTGAAATTCGTTGTCAGCCGGTTTGAGTTGTCACTCTTTCCTGTATATTTTTGTAAGTTATGTACATAGTGGTTCCTGAGATCGATTTTCTCAGGACAGTTTGGCTAGACAATGTGGGTTCAATATAATGACCGTTGATGGACAGTGATGTAGATATTGTTTGTGGTTAGTTCATGGTAATGTCAGTGGGTTTAATAAGAGGGTAGTACGAGGTTGCATTTGGTTGAGGATCATAATATGAGTCAGGTGCAGATGTGTCTGCGTGAATCATAGAGGGGTTTGATGATTGTGCTCAATCTCAATTGTAAATAGTAGTAGTTCGTTGAAATTGATTTACGATTTCGCAGTTGACCTGCACAGCATTGGAATCGGTTAACTGTGTAGTAAGGCCAAGGCCAATTTGTGGTCGAGTGGTTTATACTGGAGTACGGTCGTGACTATTCAACTTATATTGGTGTCTTGTCACTTTCGTTACGAGTCATGGTTCTCGACGCGGGTGTCGTGCGCGTGCAGACTGTATCTGTGGCGTACGCATTTGGTACAGGACAGTGAGTCCATAGGGTAGAAGTTTTTCTAATACAAGTGACAGTCGTCACACATGCAGGGATGTATGTGTTTGTGACAAAACGGGGTTGGAGAAAGATATCTTAGGTTGTGGGGAGGCAGCCCAGTTATGAATTTTGGTAGTCGGAAAGAAGGGAAAGGTAAAGTTTAAGGCGAGAAGCTTAGCAGTCGATAGGATAAAAACGGATGATGTGCAGCATGTAATATTGTATGAAGTGTGGTTGTGTTGGCATAACAAAGATTAACCACTGGGTTATCTGACAAGAGATGACATGAGAGTGAGGTGCTGGATGGAAATTTTGGCGAACAAATCATGTTGTTTTTGATATATGATTATAATTGACAGTGCAAAGAGGGGTAATAATGTGAAGGATTGTGACTGCGAGCCGATTCTCTTGTGTTAACATGCTGGAACTGTGAACCGCTAAAATTGATGTTTTTTTTTTTGTTTTGTTTTTTTTTTCTGAGAGATGTGTATTACTACTGGTTATTGTGTGGAGACATTTCCTTGTGAAATTGGCCATTTCCTAGATTATTTAGTATGTCCTAAGGGGGTCCAATGGAGTCCGTGTTGGATCGCTTAGATTGGTTTATTTCTCCGAGAATTGGGTGTGATTCATAATTTCATATGTAATAACGTGGATTGGCTCAGGGAGAGAATATTGTTTACCGCTGTTGTAAGGGTTGGCAGGAAATGGGTCTGATAACCCCAAAGTGAGTAATGGGTTGGGGGATGTATTCGAAATTCAAGGGGTCACTCTCATGCCCGAGTGGGAAGTAGGCAAGGGAGATGGAGAGTTAAAGCTTTACCAAGTAGCCTATGTGCCTTGATGACTCGGGTAGTAGCAACATTACAGTAGGGGCCTACAGTTGTGTCAGCAGGTATCCTGTTCCGTCCTGAGGCTGGGGCCAGATCACCGCAGTCTACTGCCGCGTGCCGGCAGGTGAGCGGCGCTTTCCAGTACCTGTTGTTTTCCCGGGAGAGGGAGACCACCCAGGCCGTTTGCCTTCTGTGGGGCAGCTCTCCTCCAGCTACCGGTGCTCTTCCGGGAGTTCTCCGGCACTGGTTCCTCTTCCCTGTTCAGGCGTCCTGTGAGAGGGCGCTGCACCAGGCCTTTTTCACCCTCAGTGTCCGACGGGGCCTTCAGAGGAGGCGTCCTTCGAGCCCCAGACCCGTCGAGAGGGCGTCTGTTGTGTACGTTGGGTGTCGTGCCCATCGCAGGGAGGAGTCAGACCGCGGGAGGCCACGGTCAGCGCCGGGGTGCAGAGTCTTCGGGGAGGGTGTCGGCCCGCGGAGGAGCCACGGACAGTGCCGGGGTGCAGAGTCTTCCGGGGAGGTGTCAGCCTGTGAGGGGCCACGTATAGCGCCGAGGACTGGAGCCTTCCGGGCCGGGATGGGTTGTCCCATGTTTGTGATAGAAGGGGTGTAGCGTTAGGCAGTAGGGTTAGGGGTGTTAGCTACTGCCTCCTTTTAGGACGTAGTGGCCGGCACAGTGTAGGGTACTTGTCGTTGCCTCCCTTAGGGACGCAGCGACCAGTTTGGTAGTGGTCCCGGGTTAAAAGAGAAGGGTGAGTCCTGGGGAGAGGTGTGGGTGGTAGCAGTCGTTAAGAGATTAGAGTCCCTTTGGTAAATCCTTATCCCTAGTAGTTAGTCACCACGTGTGCGGGCTATCACCGTGTCCCCAGGTCACAGTGATATACCGCAACTGGTGTTTCAGGTTAGGTTAGGGTCTTCCAGGTCATTACAGTAGAGTAGGGTGAGTCAGCGGGAATTGGGATACTTGTGTGCAGTTGTGGATGTGCGTGAGTGGTGGCGCCATGGAGTGTGTGTGAAATAAAGAAGCGTGCGTGATTGTAAAACTGTGTTAGTGTGCTGTGTTGTCTGACCTAGGGTGTGATAGGCGTGGGTAGGGGTGGTAGGGCCGTCCGGCTTAGCGACCGTGACACTTTGGTGGAGATGCGGGGTAGTTAGGTGGTTCTGGGTAGGTGATAGGTAGCTAGAAGGGAGGTAGGGGGTGTGTCCGGTGTGTACGTTGTGTGAAATGTAAGTGGGTGGTTGGTGGGAGCGTACCAGTACCCTGGGAGGTGGTACGTAGTGTCCCTGTTCACTTCAGGCAGGTTTCCATTGGCATTGGGCAGGGCACTTGTGTTGGTGTGAATGGGTTGGCGCTACCGTGTGAGGTATGAATGGTCAATAAACATCGAGTGGTTGTTGGAAGTGTGAGTGATTACACAGTACAGTGTAGGTGAGGTGCCGGAGGGTACCAGGTGTATTTTGTGTCCCTTACATATGGTATACCCCAGTGAGTAGGTAGAGTGGTACCCGGCCCGTGACTGTGCACACTGTGTGCTCGGATATCCTGTGGGGATTAAGGGCAGTGTAAGCCCAGGTGACTGTGTGTGGGAAGCACGAGGGTGCGCAGTGTTGTGGCATAGGGTATGCTGTGAGTGCACCTGGACTTGAGGGGTGCAAGTGCACTGTGATCGTGTGGGTGCGGCCTACCAGAGACAGTGAGGCCTGTGACTGTGGGTAACTGGTGCGCATGCACAGTGGACAGTGGACACACGGTGTCACGTGGTTCAGTCCGTGACCAGACAGTGCATTGGTAGTATTGTATGGGTTGGAGCCCATGTGGGTATATGTGTGAGGTACACAAGTGTGGGTGGAGTTATGCTGTGTGCGTGACACATTGAGAGTATTGTGTACTTGTGCTGAGTTGCTTCAGGGGCTAGTGCGTAGTCAGGAACTTCCAGTTGCGCTCAGATCGCATACTGTCCGTTGCTAGTTCTGTGGTGGTAGGGGTACCCTATGTCTAAACACACCCGAGCCCATCCGCAGTACGACCCCGATAGTGTCATGGATCCACAGGCCCCTACGGCGGATACCAAACCTAAGGTTAGTGACCAGGGAGCGGGGGTGGATCAAGAACAGGGGACGGGGGCTTATGCAAAGTTTGCCAAGTTGGGAGCGGCGATGGGTTTAGCTGGGGGAGACCTCGCCAAGTTCGTCACGGACTCAGTACGTAATGAGGATGAGAAGACGGCGAGAGAAGCAGAATTGGAGCTCCGGATGGAGGAGAAAGTGAGGCAGAAGATGAGGGATGAAGAGGAGAAAGCTGCTAGGCAGAGGGAGCTAGAAATGAAGCAGAAGAAGATCGAAGAGGAGAAGGAAAGGTTAAAGCAGAAGGATGAAGAGGAGAAAGCTGCTAGGCAGAGGGAGCTAGAGATGCAGCAGAGGAAGATAGAAGAGGAGAAAGCTGCTAGGCAGAGGGAGCTAGAGATGCAGCAGAGGAAGATAGAAGAGGAGAAAGCTGATAGACAGAGGGAGCTAGAGATGAAGCAGAAGAAGATCGAAGATGAGAAAGCAGCGAGACAGATGGAATTGGAACTGCAGAGGAAGAAGATGGAGGAAGAAACGGCGATAAGGGAAATAGAAGCTCGGACACGGCAAGCCAAGTTAGAGGCAAGGGAGCGAGAGATACTGATACAGGAGAGGCAGGCCTTAGATGAAGCAGCGCATAGGAAACGTTTGATTGAGGTGGAGGAAACGAAGCATGTCCACCTTGAGCCGTTAGGAGAGAACGACGACGTGGACGCTTTCATCGCCCAATTTGAGCGTGTAGCCCAGATGTGCAAGTGGAGCAAGACCTCATGGCCCACACGTCTGATGTCTCTGCTGAGAGGGAAGGATGAAGCGGTGGTTTTCCCTCTGGTGTGCGGCAGCGGGCAAGGATGAGAGTGTGGCAGAGGACGTAAAGGATCTGCTGTTCCAGGAACAGTTTTATCAGCTATTGTCTCCAGAGTTCACAACTGAGGTGCGGAAGACATGCCCGAAAACTGTGGAACAACTTGCAACAGAAGCTACTGTTTTGGCAGAGGCCAAAAGACTGGGGAGGAAGGCGAGGCAAGACCGAACAGTCAACCAGCCCAACCTGGGTAATACACGTGAAACAGCAGGGAGCCAGCCCGCAGGGAGGTCCCAACAAAGTGATGGTGCACTACAGCAGCTGAACAGGAGATCAGAAGGGCCTAGATCGACCATAGTTTGTTTCAACTGCAAGAAGCCAGGCCACATCGCTAGGAAATGCCCTGAGCCCCATTCTGTTGGAGCGGTTCATTGCTGTGACCAACCCCAAGCTCGAGTAGTCCCTACGTTGTGTCGCCCATGCGCTGAGCAGCGGTACGAGCCTGCGTGCATTGTAGAAGTTAACGGGTCTCCGGCCAATGGATTACGGGACACGGGTGCCGGACACACCGTAGTGGCCAAGTGGTTAGTACCGGCAGATGCGTACACAGGAGAGACAGTCCCAGTAGTGTTGGCCGAGTCCAGATGTAGGTCCGTGTTACCTGTGGCGGTAATAGAGTTGAAGTCACCATTCATCGCAGGGAAGTTGGAGGTTTTGGTCATGAATAGCCCTGTGCAGGAAGTCCTGATCGGAAACTTCGCAAAGAGAGTAGGAGATCCCGGTTGGACACGTGTGCCTGTATACGCAGACCCGGCGTTGGTAGGGGCAGTGCAGACACGCGCGCAGAGAGCCAGGGAGCAGCAAGAACCCGTACCACTGCCCGTCGAGGAATGCATTCTGAACACCTCTACCCAGCAGTTAATTCAGATGCAGGACCAGGATGAAACCCTGAGGAAGGCTCGGAGTGCGGGTGAAGCAGGGACGCACTTCCACACCAAGTTTGGACGAGTCGAGTACGCACGGAAGTCTGGTGTACTGGTCAGACGGTTTGAGGGTCCCAAGGACGTAGCGAGTCAGATCTGCGTCCCAGCTGAACTACGGACCACGGTGATGAAGCTAGCCCACGACGTACCCATGTCTGGTCACTTAGGTACCACCCGAACCAAGGAGCGAGTTGGTCGCCATTTTTATTGGCCAGGCATGCATGCTGACATTCGTCGGTACTGCCAGTCATGCTTCCAGTGTCAGCGTACTGTGGACAAGGGAAGAGTTTCAAGAGTTCCCCTCGTGAAGATGCCACTGATGCGTGAGCCGTTCGAGCGGGTTGGGATGGACATCATTGGTCCCATCGTTCCAGCATCCCAGAATGGGTACAGATACGTGTTGGTGACGGTCGACTTTGCGACAAGATATCCGGAAGCAGTCCCTCTTCGCCAGATCACGAGTGAGTCGGTGGCAGAGGCAGCGTTCAACATGTGGACACGAACGGGAGTCCCTGGGTCGGTACTGACTGACAGAGGAACCCAGTTTACTGGTCAGATCATGCAGGAGGTCTACCGACTATTAGCCATTCGAGGTCTGACTACCACACCATACCATGCGCAGTGCAATGGATTGGTGGAACGCTTCAACGGTACTCTGAAGCGGATGCTGCGCAGACTATGTCAGGAGAAACCAGGTGATTGGGATCGGTGGATACCAGCACTGCTGTTTGCGTACCGAGAGGTCCCACAAGAGAGTACCGGTTTTTCGCCTTTTGAGCTGCTATATGGACGCCAGGTGCGCGGGCCGATGCAGATATTGAGAGATCTGTGGTTACAACCGGAAAGGCAAGAGCTCCGTACAGCGGCAGAATACGTCGTCAACTTGAGGAACAAGATAGCTGAGTCATGCGAGCTAGCAAGGGAGAACTTGGCAAGGGCAGCGTATAGGTACAAGCGACATTTTGACTTGAGGGCGAAACCCAGGAAGATAGCTGTGGGGTCCAGAGTACTAGTACTTCGGCCGACCAAGCAGAACAAATTGGAACTGGCATGGAGGGGTCCCTATACAGTACTAGAAAGAGTGGGTGAAGCAGATTACCGCATAGCAGTAGGGGGAAAGACGAAGATTTTCCACGCAAATCTACTAAAGTCGTTCATCGAGCGCGCTGCAGATCCAACAGCCTCGGTAGCTGCGGTTGTTGTGCCGGAGGAGCCTGAAGAGGAAACAGTAACTCCCTTGATGAGCAAGGACATTCCTACCATTCCCTTGGAGGCCACAGAAGGCCCTAAAGATGTGGTAGTACTTACTAAAGACCAGCACTTTACTAGGAAGTTGCACGAGTTAGTGGCCGAATTCAAGGAAGTACTGACTGATGTGCCCTCATGCACAAACCTAGAAACGTGCAGCATCAAGTTGACCTCAGACATCCCTATCAGGTCGAAGCCATACCCAGTGCCTTTTGCGCAACGAGAGACGGTTAGGGAGGAGGTTAAAGCCATGATCAGGATGGGTGCGATTGAGCCATCGACGTCGCCATACTGCTCACCCATCGTACTAGTTAAGAAGAAGGATGGGAAGATCAGGTTTTGCGTGGATTTCAGGAGGTTGAATCGCATCGTACAGTTCGATGCTGAACCCATGCCGGATATCGAATACCTGTTCGCCAAGCTTGGAGAGAAGAAGGTGTTCAGCAAAATCGACCTCGCTAAGGGGTATTGGCAGATCCCGATGAGCAGAGAGGACCGCGCGAAGACTGCTTTTGCTACACCGGAAGGACAATTCCAGTGGAAGGTTATGCCATTTGGACTGTGTACTTCAGGGGCAGTGTTCACGCGCATGATGAGGAAACTATTGCAGCCACTTGAGAGCCCGGATGTCGATAATTTCATTGATGATATCCTGGTGGCCACAGTTGATCAGGACAGCCATATAGAGGTTCTCAGGCGTGTGTTCCAGAGACTCAAGGAATGTTCTTTGTCAGCCCGGCCTTCAAAGTGTGAGCTGGGAGGAAGGGAAATCACCTACTTAGGGCACAGGATAGGTGCAGGGAAAATATGGCCTGAGCAGGATAAAATGACCCGCATTATGGATGCGCCTAGGCCTGAGACCAAACGGCAGGTGCGGGGATTCCTGGGATTAGTGGGGTACTACAGGAAATTTGTGCCCCGGTTTGCTGACATTGCCAAGCCCCTTACTGATCTCACTAAGGGAACAACCAGGCAGGTGGAGTGGGACGACGAGTGCGAACGTGCGTTCCAAGCTCTGAAGCAGCACTTCTGCCAACCTCCCGTCTGTAATTTGCCGGTACCAGGTTTGACATTTGTGCTCCAGACTGATGCGTCAGAAGTGGGAGTGGGAGCTATGCTCTGTCAGCAGTACCCTGAAGAGATGCGCCCTGTAGCATGCGCCAGCAGGAAGTTAAGCCCTGCAGAGCGAAACTACCCGATAATAGAGAAGGAGTGTCTGGCAGTGGTGTGGGGAATACAAAAGTTTCAAGCGTATTTGTATGGAACCCCCTTTATTGTCCAGACAGATCATTCCCCACTCCAATACTTAGAAAAGATGAAGTCTGTTAGTGGGAGGATCACAAGGTGGGCACTGCAGCTGCAGCCGTTTCAGTTTACGGTGCAGGCAGTGTCTGGAAAGGACAATGTGGCGGCAGACTTCTTGAGTCGCTTGCCGTAGAGAAAGGAGAGAGAGAGAGAGAGAGAGAGAGAGAGAGAGAGAGAGAGAGAGAGAGAGAGAGAGAGAGAGAGAGAGAAAACCTGAGGGTTCCATTAACCTGTGTCGTGAGAGGTTGACATTGTCGAAGCTATGCATGTGTTGTTATCTTTGGTAGAGAATGGCATAGCAAAGTGTTACTGAGGGTGTGGTGTTTGTAGCACGTGTTACACAGCAGTTGTGCGTAATCAGAGCCCCTCAGTTATGGAATTTATATGTAGTGCGTAGTGTAACGGCTGCCCATAAGTGCCTGCGTTAAGGTCGTGCGAGGCAGAGTTAGTCCAGGTTGATTAATGTAACCTGTGGTTGTTGATGTATTTAAAAGTTGATGTTGTTGGGATGGAAGTTTTGGTCTGCATCAAAAGTAACAGTAGGACGGAATAAATGATAGAGAATTGGATTGTTATAGGTAGGGTGTGGCCAAAACGCCGATCGAGTGAAAAGTTGTTGGTTTTAACCTGTAGTTAAAACTTAGGCAGGGGGGTGTGTCACCGATCGGCGGGTACTAAACTAGTATGTCCATGTGTTTAAGAGTAGTGGTGGTTCAAGATAGAGAGCGTGTGCGCGTATGCGCGCGCGCGCGCGTGTGGGTGTGTGTGTGTGTGTGTGTGTGTGTGCGCTCGCGCGTATGTGAGGTTGGGGTTTAGTTAGCTACAGTTAGGTTAAGTTCCTCAGGGTTAGGTAGAAAGATTAGGCTAGGTAGGAGCCTGGGGAAATAGGACATACAATATTCTTTCATTCCAGTCTTCACTTATTGAAGGAATGGAATGGAAGCGGGAGGTTGGTTTCGTTCCCGATTGTTACCCTTTTGTTACTTTGGTTCTACACCAGAGAAGGCGGGGCAGGATATCGGCTGTTGTGTTGTCAAGTCTGTGAGTTGTTGTGGTAAATTGTCGTGTTGTTGCACGAGCAACAACTAGTCCGTTGGTCAGGCGTGTCAGCTCTGCGGAAGGATACACTTCTCTGACCAATCGTTGTTTTGTGTGGTGAGTAGAGTTCGCTTGATTCCGACCAGGGCGGAATGTGTTGGGGTAGCTTCACTTCGGTCCCTGGTGTTCGTCGGAGTGGACGTACTCCTTGTAGGTGCGGCGGCAGCGCCGTTAGTTTTTGAAGAGTGACTTCAAGTCATAGTTAGGGCCAGGTCCTCGTCGGGGTTGGGTGCCCTTGGCCTGTGCTGAGTCGGTGTCGTCCTTGTTGGCAGCCACTGTCAGCCAGTTGCAGAACTGGTGTGGTTGATCGTCTGTATGTCCAGGTTGGTGATCTGTTAGGTTCGTTGTGTTGTAGTTCGTCGTGTTGTCTTGTATTATGGCGAGTTGTACTGTAGTTGTCTCATGTTGGGATTAGTTGTATGGTGTTCGTTGCGTATACTGGTTGTCTGGTATGATGTCTTGGTTCCGTGATTGAAATTCGTTGTCAGCCGGTTTGAGTTGTCACTCTTTCCTGTATATTTTTGTAAGTTATGTACATAGTGGTTCCTGAGATCGATTTTCTCAGGACAGTTTGGCTAGACAATGTGGGTTCAATATAATGACCGTTGATGGACAGTGATGTAGATATTGTTTGTGGTTAGTTCATGGTAATGTCAGTGGGTTTAATAAGAGGGTAGTACGAGGTTGCATTTGGTTGAGGATCATAATATGAGTCAGGTGCAGATGTGTCTGCGTGAATCATAGAGGGGTTTGATGATTGTGCTCAATCTCAATTGTAAATAGTAGTAGTTCGTTGAAATTGATTTACGATTTCGCAGTTGACCTGCACAGCATTGGAATCGGTTAACTGTGTAGTAAGGCCAAGGCCAATTTGTGGTCGAGTGGTTTATACTGGAGTACGGTCGTGACTATTCAACTTATATTGGTGTCTTGTCACTTTCGTTACGAGTCATGGTTCTCGACGCGGGTGTCGTGCGCGTGCAGACTGTATCTGTGGCGTACGCATTTGGTACAGGACAGTGAGTCCATAGGGTAGAAGTTTTTCTAATACAAGTGACAGTCGTCACACATGCAGGGATGTATGTGTTTGTGACAAAACGGGGTTGGAGAAAGATATCTTAGGTTGTGGGGAGGCAGCCCAGTTATGAATTTTGGTAGTCGGAAAGAAGGGAAAGGTAAAGTTTAAGGCGAGAAGCTTAGCAGTCGATAGGATAAAAACGGATGATGTGCAGCATGTAATATTGTATGAAGTGTGGTTGTGTTGGCATAACAAAGATTAACCACTGGGTTATCTGACAAGAGATGACATGAGAGTGAGGTGCTGGATGGAAATTTTGGCGAACAAATCATGTTGTTTTTGATATATGATTATAATTGACAGTGCAAAGAGGGTAATAATGTGAAGGATTGTGACTGCGAGCCGATTCTCTTGTGTTAACATGCTGGAACTGTGAACCGCTAAAATTGATGTTTTTTTTTTTTGTTTTGTTTTTTTTTTCTGAGAGATGTGTATTACTACTGGTTATTGTGTGGAGACATTTCCTTGTGAAATTGGCCATTTCCTAGATTATTTAGTATGTCCTAAGGGGGTCCAATGGAGTCCGTGTTGGATCGCTTAGATTGGTTTATTTCTCCGAGAATTGGGTGTGATTCATAATTTCATATGTAATAACGTGGATTGGCTCAGGGAGAGAATATTGTTTACCGCTGTTGTAAGGGTTGGCAGGAAATGGGTCTGATAACCCCAAAGTGAGTAATGGGTTGGGGGATGTATTCGAAATTCAAGGGGTCACTCTCATGCCCGAGTGGGAAGTAGGCAAGGGAGATGGAGAGTTAAAGCTTTACCAAGTAGCCTATGTGCCTTGATGACTCGGGTAGTAGCAACATTACAGTAGGGGCCTACAGTTGTGTCAGCAGGTATCCTGTTCCGTCCTGAGGCTGGGGCCAGATCACCGCAGTCTACTGCCGCGTGCCGGCAGGTGAGCGGCGCTTTCCAGTACCTGTTGTTTTCCCGGGAGAGGGAGACCACCCAGGCCGTTTGCCTTCTGTGGGGCAGCTCTCCTCCAGCTACCGGTGCTCTTCCGGGAGTTCTCCGGCACTGGTTCCTCTTCCCTGTTCAGGCGTCCTGTGAGAGGGCGCTGCACCAGGCCTTTTTCACCCTCAGTGTCCGACGGGGCCTTCAGAGGAGGCGTCCTTCGAGCCCCAGACCCGTCGAGAGGGCGTCTGTTGTGTACGTTGGGTGTCGTGCCCATCGCAGGGAGGAGTCAGACCGCGGGGGGCCACGGTCAGCGCCGGGGTGCAGAGTCTTCGGGGAGGGTGTCGGCCCGCGGAGGAGCCACGGACAGTGCCGGGGTGCAGAGTCTTCCGGGGAGGTGTCAGCCTGTGAGGGGCCACGTATAGCGCCGAGGACTGGAGCCTTCCGGGCCGGGATGGGTTGTCCCATGTTTGTGATAGAAGGGGTGTAGCGTTAGGCAGTAGGGTTAGGGGTGTTAGCTACTGCCTCCTTTTAGGACGTAGTGGCCGGCACAGTGTAGGGTACTTGTCGTTGCCTCCCTTAGGGACGCAGCGACCAGTTTGGTAGTGGTCCCGGGTTAAAAGAGAAGGGTGAGTCCTGGGGAGAGGTGTGGGTGGTAGCAGTCGTTAAGAGATTAGAGTCCCTTTGGTAAATCCTTATCCCTAGTAGTTAGTCACCACGTGTGCGGGCTATCACCGTGTCCCCAGGTCACAGTGATATACCGCAACTGGTGTTTCAGGTTAGGTTAGGGTCTTCCAGGTCATTACAGTAGAGTAGGGTGAGTCAGCGGGAATTGGGATACTTGTGTGCAGTTGTGGATGTGCGTGAGTGGTGGCGCCATGGAGTGTGTGTGAAATAAAGAAGCGTGCGTGATTGTAAAACTGTGTTAGTGTGCTGTGTTGTCTGACCTAGGGTGTGATAGGCGTGGGTAGGGGTGGTAGGGCCGTCCGGCTTAGCGACCGTGACATCCTATTTGACAGAAAGATGGCTTTATGAGTTGCTGTGCTCTCAGAGTGTGGTACACAGTGCTGGACAGTGCGTTGTGAACAGAGCATAATGATGCTCCTATTCGGCTGTCTGTGGCACACAGTGCTGGGCGGTGCGTTGTGAACAGAGCATAATGATGCTCCTATTCGGCTGTCTGTGGCACACAGTGCTGGGCGGTGCGTTGTGAACAGAGCGTAATGATGCTCCTATTCGGCTCTCTGTGGCACACAGTGTGGGTGGTGCGTTGTGAACAGAGCATATCCTCCTATTCGGCTGTATTTGGCACACAGTGCTGGGTGGTGCGTTGTGAACAGAGCATAATGATGCTCCTATTCGGCTGTCTGTGGCACACAGTGCTGGGCGGTGCGTTGTGAACAGAGCATCATGATGTGCCTATTCGGCTGTCTGTGGCACACAGTGCTGGGCGGTGCGTTGTGAACAGAGCATCATGATGTGCCTATTCGGCTCATTGTTGTACACAGTGCTGGGCGGTGCGTTGTGAACAGAGCATCATGATGTGCCTATTCGGCTCATTGTTGTACACAGTGTGGGCGGTGCGTTGTGAACAGAGCATAATGATGCTCCTCATCGGCTCTGTGTGTGATGGTGGTGGTGGTGGTGGTGATGGTGGTGGTGGTGGTGTGTGTGTGTGTGTGTGTGTGTGTGTTGTGTGTTGTGTGTTGTGTTGTGTTGTGTTGTGTTGTGTTGTGTGTGTGTGTGTGTGTGTGTGTGTGGGGGGGGGGGGGTGTTGTGTTGTGTTGAGTTGTGTGTGTGTGTGTGTGTGTGTGTGTGTTGTATTGTTGTGTGTGTGTGTGTGTGGGGGGGGGGGGGTTGTGTTGTGTTGTGTTGTGTGTGTGTGTGTGTGTGTGTGTGTGTTGTATTGTTGTGTGTGTGTGTGGGTGGGTGGGGGGGGGGGTTGTGTTGTGTTGTGGTGTGTGTGTGTGTGTGTGTGTGTGTGTGTGTGTGTGTGTGTGTGTGTGTGTGTGTGTGTGCGTGAGTGCGTGCGTGCGTGCGTGCGTGCGTGCGTGCGTGTGGGTGTGTATGGACTCTGCAGCTCCGACTCTGCAATTTCAGGAATAGGAAGTGATGGCAAAAAAGAAAGAAAAACAAAACAAAACAAAACAAACAAACAAACAAACAAAAAGGAAAAAGGAAAGAAATCTGGAGAGGTCAGTTGGTATGCTTCCCCATTATTATGTTTTTAAACCTATAAGACATTTTGCTGTAAGAATGAAATGTTAAGAAAAGCTGAGAAAAAAAGTATCTTCAGATCTGATTAAAAGGCAATGTGAATCGTTCTCAATCAAGTACACACATCAAACCGCACATACAGAATATGATGCCGGATCCAAAAAATGTCTGTTTACCGCGTTGACGTGATAAGAACCGGGAATCAGTATTTTCACCTCTTCATCTGCTGGAGAATTTG
>JAMYXO010000035.1:91874-101874 GCA_033310375.1 Conus canariensis | reverse complement strand
ACGGTGCCTATCAGCGTTTTCTTGGATACTTTGTTCATGAAAGTCAGAGCAAAAAAGATTGCATATGCCACAATGAAAAAGAAACAACGAGAAGAAAAGGAGCGCAGTTTAGAGCATCAAACAGCAGAAACAGAAGATAAGGAAGATAAACCGAGGACGACATGCAGAAGTTAAATTGCCTCAGCAGAGAATTAGCCACGTCAAGAGATGAAAAATGCAAGGAATTTTAATAAGATCAAAAGCAAGATGGTGGCCGAGGGTGTAAAGGTCACTAAACATTTCTGGAATCTGGAAAAGAGACACTTCATTATGAAATGTATGTCTGAACTAGTAACAGATGACAGGATAGTACATACATATATTTCTAAACTAGTAACAGATGACAGGATAGTACATACATATATGTCTAAACTAGTAACAGATGACAGGATAGTACATAAATATATGTCTAAACTAGTAACAGATGACAGGATAGTACATAAATATATGTCTAAACTAGTAACAGATGACAGGATAGTAATATATGTCTAAACTAGTAACAGATGACAGGGTAGTACATACATATATGTCTAAACTAGTAACAGATGACAGGATAGTACATACATGTATGTCTAAACTAGTAACAGATGACAGGATAGTACATACATGTATGTCTAAACTAGTAACAGATGACAGGATAGTACATAAATGTATGTCTAAACTAGTAACAGATGACAGGATAGTACATAACTATATGTCTAAACTAGTAACAGATGACAGGATAGTAATATATGTCTAAACTAGTAACAGATGACAGGATAGTACATAAATACATGTCTAAACTAGTAACAGATGACAGGATAGTACATACATGTATGTCTAAACTAGTAACAGATGACAGGATAGTAATATATGTCTAAACTAGTAACAGATGACAGGATAGTACATAAATATATGTCTAAACTAGTAACAGATGACAGGGTAGTACATAAATATATGTCTAAACTAGTAACAGATGACAGGGTAGTACATAAATGTATGTCTAAACTAGTAACAGATGACAGGATAGTACATACATGTATGTCTAAACTAGTAACAGATGACAGGATAGTACATAAATGTATGTCTAAACTAGTAACAGATGACAGGATAGTACATAACTATATGTCTAAACTAGTAACAGATGACAGGATAGTAATATATGTCTAAACTAGTAACAGATGACAGGATAGTACATAAATATATGTCTAAACTAGTAACAGATGACAGGATAGTACATAACTATATGTCTACACTAGTAACAGATGACAGGATAGTACATAAATATATGTCTAAACTAGTAACAGATGACAGGATAGTAATATATCTCTAAACTAGTAACAGATGACAGGATAGTACATAAATGTATGTCTAAACTAGTAACAGATGACAGGATAGTACATAAATGTATGTCTAAACTAGTAACAGATGACAGGATAGTACATAACTATATGTCTAAACTAGTAACAGATGACAGGATAGTAATATATGTCTAAACTAGTAACAGATGACAGGATAGTACATAAATATAAGTCTAACCTAGTAACAGATGACAGGGTAGTACATAAATATATGTCTAAACTAGTAACAGATGACAGGATAGTACATAAATATATGTCTAAACTAGTAACAGATGACAGGATAGTACATAAATATATGTCTAAACTAGTAACAGATGACAGGATAGTACATAAATATATGTCTAAACTAGTAACAGATGACAGGATAGTACATAAATGTATGTCTAAACTAGTAACAGATGACAGGATAGTACATAAATCCGATGAAATCCTGATGGAAGTGAAGCTTTTTATGAAAACCTGTATACAGATAGAAAAGTGAAGAATGTGAGAGCACGGACTTGATTGAGGAAATGTCAAAATTAACAGAGGAAGAACAAAAATCGCTTGAGGGGGAAATAACACTTGAGGAAGCAGGATGTGCTCTTAAAAACATGTAAAACGGGAAAAGTCCTGGTTCACACGAATTCACATAGGAATTTTTAAAAAATATTCTGGACACGACCCTATTTTTGTCAGAGCTTTGAACCAGTCATTTCAAAATGAGGAATTATCAATTACGCTAAAAGAAGGACTAATTACATGCATTCCCATAGGAGACAAACCGAAGGAATTCATAAAGAAAAAAAAAACTGGAGACCAATATCTTTGCTCAATGTTATCTATAAAACAGGGTCTTCTTGCATAACTAATCGCATTAAAACTGTACATCCCAAATTAATCAATGAAGATCAAACGGGGTTCATTGCAAATAGATATATAGGAGACAACATTAGATTAATCTATGATTTAATACATTACTTGAAAACAAAAAAATCCCAGGCATGCTGATCTCCATAGATTTTGAAAAGGCGTTCGATTCCCTGAATTGGCAATTTATGTTAAAGGTATTAAAATCATTTGGATTTGGTAAAGATATATGTCGCTGGATCACGACCTTTACCTTTCATAAGGGAATTAAATCTTCTGTAACAGTAAACAGTCAGAGCTCAACATGGTTTGAAATACAAAGAGGTTGTCGACAAGGTGACCCCATATCTCCCTATTTATTTATATTGTCCGCAGAAATATTAGCTATTATCAGGGGGAAAAAAACATTAAAAGAATACACATTAACTAAACTGAACACAAGCTGTCTCAGTTTGCAGATGATACACAGTTGACAAATGAAGGGGACAGAATATCATTTGAACATTCAATGAAGACCTTAAACAAATTCGCAAAAGCATCTGGGTTGTATATTGATATCGAAAAACAAAGGCAGTTTGGCTGGGAAGCAAAGTGTGTTCAAAGGCTAGGTATATGCCCTACCTACAGATAGACTGGAATCCAAAATAGTTTAAGATCCTTGGAATATGGTTTACCCCAGAACTGTCACACTGCATAGAACTGAATTACAATGACAGATTTCTTGAAATAAAATCATTATTTAACGCCTGGAATAAGAGAGTTATTGCACTTGTTGGCAGAGTAGCCGTTTTAAAGTCATTGATTCTCCCAAAATTGATATGTATTTGGATCTTGCTACCTAACCAACAAAACAGCTTTATGGATAACCTTCATAGGCAATGCTTTCAATTCGTATGGAATAACAAACAAGATAGGATAGCCGGAAAATTAACAGTAAATGATGTAAGAAACAGAGGATTAGGAATACCTTCACTTAAACACATGACAATGGCATTGAAACATACATGGATCTAAAAACTTAAAGTTAGTAATGATAAATGGAAATCTGTGATAACAAAAAAACGTATCCTTTGGTAAAAGGTCTTGAAAAACAAGGTTATGCTTTACCAGTTAACAAAAAAGAGACTAATGCCTTTTGGAATGACACTTTCCAAGCATATGATTTTTTTTTTTTAATAAAGTAAGTATTGATGATCCTAGCGAATTCTTGATAGAAAACATTTTTACAATAAAAAAAACCCATTAAACTAGACGGGAAAACTTTGTTTCAAGGAATGGATAGACAAAGGTGTATACTGTATTGAGGATTTGACAGACCAAGCAGGGTCATTCATGAATATGAAGAACTCAAGCACAGCCATGCTGTTCAAACAAACTTCATGTATGTCTAGGTTGCGTACAATCTGTCAGACAATATATTCAAACGAATAATATCAGACTCACTAACAATATACCCAAGAATACTTTTTTTTAAAAGCTCTCAGTAACATATGGAGCGTAAAGAGAGGAGCTGGACTTAATTATGCTATCTTAAATGAAGGTAACTCACAACCAAGCTGCTGTGAGAAATGAAACAATGAAACAGGTAAAGAATTGAACTGGAAAAATATATTTCTTCGCACACACAAAATACAAGAAATTAAACTGAAATGGTTTCAAATAAGATTAATTTACAGGACCCTGGCTACTAATATTGTTCTTGAAAAAAACCAATATCGTTGAAAATAACAAATGTACTTTTTTGTAAGTGCGAACAGGAAACCATAGTCCATTTATTTTTCACATGGACGTGACAACACGTTTTTAGAGTGATCTTCATAATTTCTTAAAAGACAATTGCTGTTGTAAATACCTGAAAATATATTATCAAAGGAACTTGTCCTGTTTGGCACTGACTCTCGGTTAAAAACTGACATCATATTCGATTATATTATCATGTCTGCAAAGTTCTTTGTGTATAAACCCAGAGCTGAACAGGTTTTTTCTCTGCTTCCTGTCTTCCAGAAATATTTAAAAATCAAATATCAAGTAGAAAAATGCATTGCGAAAATGAATATGAGCTATGTTGATTTTGATAACAAATGGCATAATTATAAGCTTTTAATTGAGAATTAAGATTTGTGTGCGCGTGCTTGTATGAGTACTTTTATGTATGTGTGTAGTCTTGAACAAAGCCTAGGATTTTCTCATTTTAGATAAACTTGAAGAGCGATCATTATACATAATTTCGAGCAAGAGCGTGGCAGCCAAAATTCAACCGTCGTTTCTTTGGATAAGTGATTTATGTGTACCGTTGATGTCGATTCCTATGCTTCAGTATAGTAAATTTTGGGAATCTCTCTCTCTCCTCTCTCTCTCTCTCTCTCTCTCTCTTCTCTCTCTCTCTCTCTCTCTCTCTCTTATGGATTCTGATAAAAAGAACAACACTCCAAAATAATAAGAAGGTGAATGTGTGACACTGACAGTGTAGACACAATGTTGTGCTTGGTTTGTACTATGTATATGCTAGATAGGATTTGCTGTTCATTTTATAAAATTAGTGCTGCTTTGTAAATTGTTCATGTAAGATCAGATCTACTGTCCTTTTTGTTGTAAATTGTTCATGTAAGATCAGATCTACTGTCCTTTTTGCTGTAAACTGTTCATGTAAGATCAGATCTACTGTCCTTTTGGTTGTTTGTAGTACTGCTCTCTGTTCACTTTTTCCGTTTGTACATTTCTTTACAAGTAAATAAAAGTGTTTGCCCTTGAAAAAAAGAAGAAATAATTCTTATCATTATCATCATCATCATCACAGCAGCAGCAGCAGCAGCAGCAGCAGCAGCAGCAGCAGCAGCAGCATCGTCATCTTCATCATCATCATTACCATCATCAATACCTTTATCATCGTCGTCATCGTCGTCATTTTCATCATCAATATCATCATCATTATCATCATCATTATCATCATCATCATCATCATCATCATCATCATCATTTTCCAAATTATTACTGTTGTTATTACTGTTGATGTCGTTTTTGATGATTTCAGTGTTTTGTTCTTGCTAAACTTTTTTTCCCTAAACATTTCCAAAATGAGAAATCAGATTAGGAGTGAGTGGAAACTTAAGTATAATGACTATATGTTACAAAAATCGGTTAGAACGCCATTGTCATGCAACCTTGGTTATGAACGTGGTTTGACTTATTTTCTGACATTTGTCAGCCTGTTACCTTTTTATGTTTACTTAAACAAATACATTGATAAATGTAGCTAGATACAAAAACAGTAAGAAAGAAACAACAAGATATCAAAGTACAGCATTCACCAACATTTGGAATCCAAATTAACATGTTCTCAGTTGCAGCATATCCTGTTTGTGAAATACACTAACGAAGATATTATGATGCATAATGCACCGGAGCCATGGAAAGATGACTGAACAAATAATTAATGAATAGACACAGAAATCATTTAATAAGTCGTTTGATCAGTAAACGTCAGCAACTGACGATAATTTCCACAGGGTTCGTGCAGTCCCCAGGGTTCAATTCGGAGTCCATGATTCACCATCCCTTGGGTCCCCCTGTCATGGCGGCCACACTGACCGTGCCTACATCTCACGTGATCATGCTCAGTGACCTGCACGTGGAAATCGATTATTCATCACAACTCAGTCTGTACAGTCACTACCAAGATGCCCAACGATTGCTGTGGACACTGCAATACAACGATCATGTTTCCTTGCCGGAAGTTTACAACCACACCGAAGAATTGTACTTTCAGTTCAAGTCTGTAACACACAGTCCACGATCCGTCAGACTCCGAGATCTTTTCTCGCAGGATTGTGCAGTTTATTTCATGTTTGGCGGATTTAGAATTCTCTTCAGTTTCCACAAGGTCAGTTTCTATGCATGATGGTAGGGAGAAGTTGAACCCAGTGTCCGCCCCTGTGTATGTAAATATGTCTGCATTTTCCTCGGTCTATCAGTGCGTTTGACACTTTCTTCTGTGTGTGAACACACACACGCGCGCGCGTACACCACACACACACACACACACACACACACACACACGCAGACACACACACTCACACACACGCAGACACACACACACACACACACACACACACACACACACACACACACACACACACATACACACACACCGCGCGCGCGCGCGCGCGCGCACGCACGCACGTACGCGGGCACACACACACACACACACACACACACACACACACACACACACACACACACACCACACACACACAATGATCAGCACCCACTATTCTTCCTAACATACACAAACATACACAATAATATATAGTGGTCACACACACACGCATGCAAGCACGCAAGCACACACACACACACACACACACACACACACACACACACACACACACACACACACACACACACACACACAGAGAGAGAGAGAGAGAAAGACTTTGACACTTTGCCAATTTTTTTTTTATTGTCATTACCAAAGAGGTCTTTTGACAAGGGGGAGGGGGCAACAGAACAATAACATTTATCTCTTCCTTTCCTGCAAACAAAATAGTACACATTCATTCCTAGTGTGTATCAAATCAAAGGTTATCAAAAACGAGAGAGAGAGAGAGAGAGAGAGAGAGAGAGAGAGAGAGAGAGAGAGAGAGAGAAAAGAGAGATTCAGATTCAGATTCAGATCTTTATTCTGTTAGGCCATAGCCCCTCAGAAGGGGGATACAATAATTGAGATAATATTCTAATATCAATGCGACAAGTAAAACAAACAAAAACAAGTTCACAACGTTCACATTGTTACAAGTTTTAAGCCTGCGATGCATCAACGCTTACACTGCTTATTGTTATACACTTAAACAAATATATGTAACCATGTTAAACGAAATTTAAGTATTTAATGATAAAAAAGAACCTAGGCTGTAAAAAATTTTCGATTCATAAATGCTTTGCACAAAAACAGAGCAAACCGCTTTACAAGTGTTTCATTTTTTGAAGTCATTAGCATAATCAGCTTGAAGATACATGGTTCTCTATAGTATTTTTCTGGAATAAACTCTTGCCTAATACAATAAAATTCCGGGCACAAAAATACAAAATGAACTTCATTATCAAAAGCCTCGTGACATAATGGGCAAAGGAGATGATCATCACTGAGTTCTCTATAACGATTAAAATGACTACTTATTTCTGTGATCCCAAATCTAAATTTTGTTAAGATGTATCTCAAATGTTTGTCTAAGTTTATAGACAAATACAATGGCAATCTATGCTCTGCGTTTAACATACGATAGATATCATATCTGTCACTTTCCTGAACATGAGAATGCCAGCTTTGCCATCGACAATCTATTAATCTCTGACGAAACTCACGGATAAAACCACGTATGTCCCCAACACTCTGACTTTCCCATACAAAGCCAAATCCATATTCATACAATTTTAATCTTACCCCCGAAGCCCAATTTGTCTTGCCTTTGGCATCAAACTCAACTAACATATTGTAAGCTCTATGGGGTAATCTATGTGATTGCATTCTTGTTAACTTTAACCAATAACGAATGGAGCTGACTATAGAATCTAAATATATAGGATACCTATTTGTCGCCTCGTAGACTAAATCATTAGGCGTATATATAGATACTCCCAAAAACGTCTTCAGTGCGTATAAATGTAGCTTCTCCACCTCATAAGCAGAGCTGCTAATACCCCACAGTTCAGCACCATATTGCACAATTGGTTGGATTTGAGAATCAAACAATTTTAAAAATAGTGCTAAAGAATTGTTATTCAATATTGTCAGCTTTTCCATGATACACAATAAGGCGTATTTAGCTCTGCTCACAAGGTCTTTACAAGCAAATGTAAAGCTCTGGCGTGTTGAAAAGAATATACCCAAATATTTGTAAACATTTACTACTGGCATGATATTTCCGTTATAACTCCATCTTTCCCTAGCAGCAAGATAACCTCCTTTTCTAAAGACTATTATGTTACTTTTTGTCATGTTTACATTTAATTGAAGTGATACAGCAGCTCTTTCTAGACTGTTCAGCTGTGTTTGCAGACCAACAATAGTTTCGGATAGCAATACCACATCATCAGCTAATAGCAGAATAATTATTTCTAAGACATCATTTACAAACCGCACGCCATGTCTTCCAGAATTACTAACTTCCAACGTTAATTCATTAATGAATAATGAGAACAAAATAGGGCTGTAAACATCTCCTTGTTTTACCCCGGATGTACAGTATATATAATCTATAAGAGATCCTCCACATCGCACTCTTGCTTTTACAGAGTCATACATGCTGATAATGGACTTATACAATTTACCATGAACACCATTCTTGGGCAAAATCGGCCAAAGGATACTTCTATTTACAGAATCAAACGCTTTCTCAAAATCTATAAAGGCTACATATAATTTACGATTCAATCCAAACTGTTTTTCAACAAACGACATCAAAGTGAGCATATGATCAACTGTTGAATAATTTGTTTAAACCCTGCTTGAAATTCACCAGTTAAGTTATTTTCTTCTACCCATTCCTGAATTCTTCTATTAAGGACAATGCTATATAATTTACTGCATATATTGCTCAAAGATATTCCTCGATAATTGTTTGGATTATTAGCATCAGCTTTTTTATACAATGGAAGGATAATTGACTCCGACCAAATTTCTGGAAAAAGACTCCTGTCAAACAAAGCATCAAAGAAATTCTTTAGAAAACAAACAACCAGTTCAGATTTGCAAGCATATTTAACAATCTTTCCAATTATCCCGTCAGGGCCTGCAGCTTTGCCATTTTTTTTAAATTTTCTTAATGCCAACAGAATTTCTTCATTTGAGATTGGACGATTTAAAGGACAGTTACCACTATCGTTGCCAGCACTTTCGCCATCACTACATGGTTGTGCTAATAAATTACCAACATCTTCATTTCTTTCAAGCAGTCCTTTAAAATGTTCAAACCAGTTCTCCAAAGTAATATTATTTAAAGGTTGTTTCTTACCACCTCTAATCTTCTGTACTGTGTTCCAGAAATCTTTCTGAGAGTTTACAGACGCTACTAATTTTTCTAACAATGCTCTGTTAAAATCCCTTTCTTTCGTTTTCAAAAGTTGTTTGTATTCCCGCCTAGCATTACAATACAAAACTCAATCCGTTGAAAGTTTACTACGATTTGACTTACTTAGTAATCTTCTAGCGTTCCTTTTACTTTGGCGATACTCAGTATCATACCAATCATCACATTCCCTACGACTATTTACATTTATCCGCTTTGTCATACATTTTGCAGCATCTTTTAAACAAGAATTAAAACTGGGCACCGTCCACCCTCATGGCATCAACGTCCAAAAGTAGTATGTACCATTCCATCTCTGCAGCTCCAGCCTGAAATATCCCCCACCTATACATACCCATACCACCCTACCTCCCACTGTTTATCTCAGACATAGGTTGCAGCTATCATCATCTTCCCTTTTCCTACACTCTCTGAGTCTCTCCATTTGCTACATCAATCGACTTACTCCCCCATCCCCCTGCCCTAGTAATGATGTGTGTAGGGGTGTTGGTGGATGTGGCGGTTGCTGGGGGGTGGAGGTGGGGGTAACCAATGAATAAGGCTGATATTACAAATGGAACACACACACACACACACACACACACACACACACCACACACACACACACACCACACACACATACGCATAATAAATAGAATGCTGGCTCCTTTATCGTTGGTCGTGAAAGGGGGGGGGGGGAAGAGAGAG
>JAMYXO010000035.1:86874-89374 GCA_033310375.1 Conus canariensis | reverse complement strand
CTTTAAGCCAGTATGGACGTGCCTCTGAACAGCAGGTAGCCAGGAATCGCTAGCAAGTATGATCAGTACTTCACAGAGCGAAACAGCTGTGGCTTAGAAAACTAGTACAGCACTCACTGGAGAAAGATTAATTACTGTGGCCCCTTCCTCTTACACGCAAATCTGTCTTGTAAAGTTATGTATTAAACCTGGTGCGTATTTTGATGTTTGCTCCTTTTTGTATTTGAGAATTGCAGGCATTAGGGTCCAGGTTCTATTATTGTTATTACAATACATATCTTTGCAAGTTCTGTATCAAGCTCTGTGCCCTTTATGCTTGTGGAACGGCGTCCGGCGTTTTTAAGCTGAGAGAGAACTTTGTGAAAATGCCACTCTCCCCATATGATTTCATCTGACGTATATATTATTATGTGCATGTGTGCACGCGTGTGTGTGGCTTTTCTTTTCTCCTGAAATTGTTTCTTGCTTGTTGTACTTGTTTCTAAGGTAGACAACAGGAAGAGTGGTGTTGGTGAACAATTGTTTAGAAGGGTAAACACATCGTTACAAACAATTCGAATTTACTTATTACCTTCATAATTACCACCTTCATCCGTTGAATCAGATTTACATGTCTTGAGTTGGTTGTTTTGTATGTGTCCACTTTCTTGTGCCGTTTTCTTTCTTAAACCAAATGACACCTGTACAAATCGAGCAATGATTCAGGAGATCTTTTTGAAGTATTAGAACAAGGTAGAAAGGGCAGGAAACTTTCAGAGAACATTTTGACTCATAAAACATGCTGGTTCTCAATCCTTAGAGACAGTTCCACGTATTCTAATTGGCAGTGCTATGTCATAATTCTTGAACCTTCTTGAATTCTCCATAATAGTTGATTGGCTGTACTGCCTTATGCTTCCAGAACTTTCGATTTCATGATCTATGAGTAATTGAGGAAAGGAGAGAGCAAGAGTGATGTGAAGAGGTTGCATGTGTGTTTAAGAGGGGCGCTTTCTTGTTTTGCGACAGGCGTTGAGTTTTGAATCGTGAGTCTTCTGTTATAACTGAACACTGTGAACTTGTTACCTGAGTGAACTTTTACTCCCCGTGGATCGATTCATTGATAGATTGTGTGTGTGTGTGTGTGTGTGTGTGTGTGTGTGTGTGTGTGTGTGGTAACCGCATTTTCTCTCTCTCTTTTTTCCTTTCCTTTGCTGTTGTTGTTGTTGGTGGTGGTGGTGGTGGTGGTGGTGGTGTGTGTGTGTGTGTGTGTCTCTGTCTCTGTGTGTGTGTGTGTGTGTGTGTGTGTGTGTGTGTGTGTGTGTGTGTGTGTGTTGCTGCCGCAGATTCAGTCGATACCAGAAAAGCTGGAAGACGGTCAGTGGAACTGCTCAGTGCCTTATTGGCCCCACGTCCAGCCCCACCTGGCCTGTAACCTTAGAGTACAGTGCTCTGGGGGAGAAGATGAAGAACACTGCTGGCACCAGACCTGCAGCCCCGATGGCTTCATGGTGGACGACCACTGCTATGTACTGGTCAGACCAACCGCACCACTCACTCACACCGAGGCCAGGGAAGCCTGCAGAAGGATGGAGGGTCACTTGGCGATGTTCACTTCTTTAGAGAAAAGGGAGGCACTGAAGGAGATGGTGTGGGGTCGCAGCCGCAAGTTCGATTTCTATGTGGGACTGAGCACTGTTCCGTTCAGTGTTCCATTATTGTACGTTACTTAATACACAGCATATATCATGCAATTATTTACCTAACTAAGTCAAAGGTTATAGCTTGAATAATTAAGATTTATCATTAGAAAGGTTTTGTCAAGTAATCAAATGGTACATTCATACATTAACCTCACATGAGATATCTTGGGATGCACACGTTTTATTGAACATAAAACCTTTAAGTCTGCTGCCATCTCTATCCCATAATAAGTGATTAACAGTGGGATAACACCCTAATGCATTTGTGCTTACCTTGTTTTAAACGTTCCAGCAAGATATTTCAGTCGCTTTGGGAGAAAATTTTGCGTTTGTGAGTACATCTGCAATAATGACATTTAGCAACAAAAGGTCTAGAAGACTAGTATTCAATATTCACTTAGTAATATTCAGTAGATTAAACGTATATGAATGTTTAAAGGAGATGAAAGAACTGGCTATGAATAGTTATACGTGATATCGCTTTACTAATTCATTAATTGCTATTTTGGTCACAAACAAAACCACAAGAGCCTGTCTCCTTTGTGTTTTGGGCAGTCTTTTGTGGAAAAGGCTAAACGTACAAAACCACAAGAGCCTGTCTCCTTTGTGTTTTGGGCAGTCTTTTGTGGAAAAGGCTAAACGTACAAAACCACAAGAGCCTGTCTCCTTTGTGTTTTGGGCAGTCTTTTGTGGAAAAGGCTAAACGTAGACTTTGACCGTCTCATCTTCTGAGCTACTTCATTGTTATTATCCCCCCCCCCTACTCCCCCGTCTTCCCTCACGCCAAACATTCTGACTCCCTATCCGTACCCATGCCC
>JAMYXO010000035.1:80000-86774 GCA_033310375.1 Conus canariensis | reverse complement strand
CAAAGATCTTATCAATGATGTGCAAGTTTCCTTTTTTTTTCCTTCAAAATAAAATTCCCTTTTTTCCCCTTTTTTTGAGAAATGAGGGCAATAACCCCTTTTAAAAATTTGTCAAACAACCCCGTGACTGATCTTCGTTTTGATTCTTTCATCATTTTGAACATATGTGACCCCCCCCCCCCCCCCCCCCGCATCGCCCTCCCCCCCTTCCCCCCTTACCTTCTAAATTAAAAAAAAAATTAACAGAACAATTTTAGAGAGCGAATTGTGTGAATGACTGAAGTCGCAGGAATGCAGTACCTAAGATGTTGCTGACCGGATGTGAACTCAACGTATTGAAACTGAAACTGTTCAGTGTTGCCTCTCCGACGGCAGTGCAAACCTGGAACCCTTTCCTGAACTAAGTCGGAAAGACCAGAACAGGAAGAGGAACACAGAGTACAGACACTCAAATCAAATTTACGACTTAGTTATTAAGTCTTCCATTAGCAACGTATGGTGACAATCTAGTTTTAAAATCCTTCACTGGCAACACGTGGTGACAATCTAGTTATGAAATCCTTCACTTGCAGCGTATGGGTACAACCTTGTTAGTAAGTCCTTCACTAGCAACGTATGGTGAAAATTTCGAGTTAGTAAGTTCTACATTAGCAACGAATGGGTACAATTTAGTTATTAAGAACTTCACTAGCAGCGTATGGAATTTTCGAGTTTTTAAATTAGGTCGTCAGCGTACATACGTAGAAATATTCTTGTTATTCCTGCAACAGTTTTGATGATATTGCTTCAACTTTAGCTTTTCTTTAGCTGATGTCGCTGTATACGTTTTTTTCTGATAAAAAAAAGATCATGTAGTCTAAAAACAATGTAGATGATGCATGCGACAAATGTTCTCCTTACCTAACACTAACATGGAATTGGAAGGTCATGGGAATTCAGCTTTGGGTTTTATCACACAAGGTGCGTTTGAATACATATCTCTGATATCTTTTGAATTGTCGCCCTTGTTTTCCAATAACGTGCACTTTTGCCTGAAATATGTTGTCTGAAATTACTTTTCAGACAGGATTGGGAAATTTTGTATCAGATAGTATTTACATATCACTTAGAATGATCGAAAATTGTACATGTTGACTTTGGCACTTAGCATATCATTTAGCAATCTTTTATCACTTAGCAATTGTAGAAAAATGAACACAGTGACTATGGCATTTGCTTGTCTGTGAGCACTTTGCTAACTTTGGACTATAAAAAGAATACCGGTTATCATCCAATATATCACAAACACACACACACGCACGCACGCACGCACGCACACACGCACGCACGCACGAGCACATACACACCAAACAAAAAAACAAAGAAACAAACAATCAATCAAAAAAGGCCTTAACTTTGAAGTGAGACCTTCAAATATCGATTGCATCAAATTGGTTTGAGTGCTGTTTGCATGAGTATGTTCCTCCGTACCCTGAAATCGATCGACAGATTGCTAGGACTGGAAGTTTGATATTCGTTTGTATAATGTCGCTGACAGAGTTATACAAACCAATGTAATAACTAACTGGTATTGTTTATAACACAGGTACCACGGTAACTTACAGTACGATGATGGGACTACGGCCTTCGCTGCTCCTGTCATATACCTCGGTGTGTGTGTGTGTGTGTGTGTGTGTGTGTGTGTGTGTGTGTGTGTGTGTGTGTGTGTGTGTGTGTGTGTGTGTGTCTGTGTGTGTGTCTGTGTGTCTGTGTGTGTGACTGTGTGTGTCAGACTGTGTGTGTCTAAATGTGTGTGTGTGTGTGTGTGTGTGTGTGTGTGTGTGTGTGTGTGTGTGTGTGTGTGTGGGCGTGCGCGCGTTTGAAAAAGGTGGAAATATATTATAGAGAGAGAGTGCGGAGAATTACAAATGTAAGAGCGAATAATTCGTATTGTCCATATATATTTTCTTGTAAGCCATATAATATCAGGAGTTTTGCTCTTAAACAGACGAAAATCGCTTCTTCCCATTGTGTGGTACTGTGAACATGACCGTTGGTGATTATGTTGACCTTACTGAATGTAGCGAAAGACGAACTGTACATTACATATGTGAGCTGTCAGAGAAATCAGAACAATCTAAAGTTCCCCCACTCGTCTCGCTGCCAGACTTGGGGAATGGAACCACCTCCCCACACCAACTTTCCTCATCTTTAATTCGCTGCCCTCACCAGCACTGGACCTTCACATTTCTGGCTTGTGACGTCGAAAGTCGCTGCCTGGCCACAGATGACGTCACAGACCCTGCGTGGGACACGTCACTTTCGTCATGGTGTGAAGCACCCCCCACTTTATTTCCGTTGTACTTTCTCTGTGAGCGGGAGAAGCAAGTTGTGCCGTTCACTCTGGTGTGCGATTCTCGAGAGGACTGTTATGATGGCGGTGATGAAAAGTTCTGCACCTATCGGCCGTGTCCACCCCACGCCCCTATTCCGTGCGGAAACAGTGGACAGGTGAGTCACTTCACCATACTGTCAAGATAAGGTTAGACAACAACAAGGTATGACAAAGAGTTGTCTTGTTTGTACACCCACAGTAGGTACAATTCTTTGCAAAAAAGTGACTTTTCGCGCATCTCAACTGCAGACCAAGCACCACCACGCAGCCTCGTAATGATTGAATTGAAATATTTACTCCAAAACTAATCTCCCACACCTTCGACACATCAATTCAGAACGCACATTACCCATCATGTTCGTGTTTATGGCACTGCACACACATGATTATTTTACAGGAACAACCAGTACACAAACTGACCACCACATCCCAGTGACAAGTATCTCAAAGATGAGATAGACAGTAGACAGGCTGAGCAATAACCCCCAGTCACAATTTCCTTTCAGACGCGAAATACAGTACAGACACTGACCACTAAATCCTACGTGAGCTATGATTTAACTCAACATTACCTGTGACGATGTCAGTTTACAAAACATTTCTAGGGGGTGGGGATAGAAAAAGATCAAAAGAAAATGTGAACATTGTAGCCGATTGAAGTCTGATATTAACTTGGCTTTATTTGGAGACGATGAATATGTAAATACTGATGACACTTTTTTAACATATCATTTTATGGGTTAGACGTACGGATGTAGAATAAACAAAATTCGACTCACTATCAAGTACTTCGTGAGAGAAATTAGTAATATGTGTAAGGTTGAAAAATATATGCATTCTTCAAAAATGAACAACTTGAAATTGAACAGAAAACCAAAACGTATCACTATGAAAAACTTGTTGTGCCCAATGAAATGAGTTTGTGAAGGAGGGGGGGGGGGAAAGAGAGCAATAGGTATTCAGTGGTAATAACTTGGCCCATGAAATTAAAGCAAATATGTCAAAATATGTGTAATCTTCTAGTCATTGCATCCTGCATGGGCAGGCATGTCGGATATGTACCTTGTATATGAAAAAGAATGCGCGCGCGCGCGCGCGCGCGCGTGTGTGTGTGTGTGTGTGTGTGTGTGTGTGTGTGTGTGTGTGTGTGTGTGTGTGTGTGTGTTTCCTAGATTACTTAAGTGAACTGTCTAAACGCTGTTTGTGCAGTCGTTTTCACACACACACACACACACACACACACACACACACACACACACACACACACACACACACACTCGCTCACTCACAGAGAGAGAGCGAGAGAGAGAGAGAGAGAGAGAGAGAGAGAGAGAGAGAGACCTTTCCTCGTGTGTCTGCTGCATGAGTGGTGCGTTTCTCCTCCATATTCGTGTGTCTTTTTTCTTTCTTTCGACAAAAGATAAACAAAATCATTAAAACATCTGAATTGTATTGACAGTGTTTTTCTGCCAGTGTTTGGTGCTTCGATGGGGCAAACTGCGTGAATTCCGCAGACGAAGAAATGTGCCCCCAAAGTGTGCTCGCTTTGCCTACACACTATTTGAAGACATCAGGGCTCCGTGGACCCCTGCTCTCATTAAACGTAGCGAACTCCGCGCGATTACTCCGTTTCTCTGTCGGCTTCGAATGTCCCCCGGTGATCCAAACACGTGTCCAACGACCCACTTCCAGTGTACCAGCGAGGACTACTGTTTGCCAGTGTTTATGCGCTGCAATGACGTGCACGACTGTCCAGGTCACGAGGACGAGGCCGCCTGTGGACAGTCCAGGTGTCCAGGATATTACCGGTGCCGGGGTTCCCACGTCTGTCTGCACGCTGACCACATGTGTGACGGGTTCAACCATTGTCCACAGCATGATGACGAACGATTCTGCCATCACCCCTGTCCCACGGGCTGCACGTGCCAGGGTCTCTCTTTTCACTGCAGGAGGGGGTCAGTGTGGAGGACTATCCAGACGTGCGTTATCTGGATGCCAGCCACAGTGGACTGAGGCTGGAACACCTGTGGAACAACACCATGTTGGTGTTCGTCACTCTGCAGCACTGTGACCTCATGTCCCTCCATCTTCCCCGACTGTCAAACCTGGTGATTCTGGACGTCAGTTATAATGAGATCCACAGCGTGACCTTAGACCAGGTGAAGCAAGCAATTCAGCTGAAAGTGCTGATACTGACAGACAACCCCCTGGGTGGTATGTTTGAGGGCAGCGAGTCATTGGCGTCGAACTTTTCACACAGTCTGCGCATCCTTCACTGTCTAACGTACCCATGCCTCACCTGTCTGTCCAGGTGTTAAAAGGGTTCCCGCTCTGACCGTCCTCAACCTGTCAGACAGTGGTGTGCGGCAGGTGACCGGGGTGCTGCCTACACCACAGCTACAGACACTGGAGTGACAGGCTGCGGGCTGCACCAACTCCCACGTCACTGGCTCAGCTCCCTGAACAAGCTGCCTCTGTGTACACCGATGTCCCCACGCTGTGTTGCTTTCAGCACCTGCCAGTAGGCTTCAATCTTCTACACTGTCACTCCCCTGCCTTACCCCTCACCTGCCACAGTCTGCTGCGTTCGTCTGCCCTACTCGCTATGACAGCAGTCTTGGCAGCGTTGGTTCTACTGGACAACGTTTACAACCTCTTCCTCCTCAAAAGACCACAGCACCTGGAGAGGAGAATGGACACCAACACTGGAGTTGTTCTCTTTATGTCACAGCTGTCCGTATCGAACCTTGTGATGGGCGTGTATCTGTTGGGGCTGTGTCTGGCTGACCAGCTGTTCCATGGTCAGTACCTGTGGGAAGACAGGTGGTGGAGACATAGTTCCTGGTGCGCTTTGTCCAGCTTCCTGTACTTGCTGTCTGTCCAGGTGTCTGCCTCTATCTTGACGTGTCTCACAGTGAATCATTGCTGCAGTCTGGCCTGGCCAGACCTACAGGTATGGGGCAGAAGACAGGTATCAGCTCCAGCGTCCTGTGTTGGGGGATGGGCCTAATTTTGTCCATTGCAGCACATCTTTCTCCTTGGTCTTTCCACCATCAAACCAGTTTTTGTGTCCCTTTCCCAGTGAATCATGTTCCGCATGCTCTACTTATAGACACGCGCGTTTTTGTCGTGATGAACACTCTGCTGATGGGACTGACACTGGCAGGTCAGGTGTACATCTACAACGCCGTTCATGCCGACCCCATTGTGTTTCTGGTCAACCCTCAAAGATCTCAGCGCTGAACTTGGCTCATCGTACCATTAACATTTCAGTGATTGACGCCTGCAGCTGGTTTCTGGTGGGTATCCTGGTGTTGCTGTTGCCTACACAGCAGTCCACGCCTCAGGGAATCCGTTCTGCTGTGACAATGTACGTCCTGCCTGTCAACATGGCGCTGAATCCTGTTCTGTGCGTGTTGAATTTGGCCTCGGAGCAACAGAAAAACACTCAGATACAGCGCGTCCCTTTCAACGTTTGGGCCGAAAGTTCAGCAGCAAATGAACAACACAAGCAATGGACTTTTTTGCCTGTCACAGACCGTATACTTCATGATTTTCCAATTTTTTCCCGCCCAAATTGGCATGGTTTGAAAAAAAAGGTTCACTTATAAGGTTGTAACATAATTTCCAGTGCGTAATGTTAATATCAAGAATGCCTTCAGCCAAAATTGTATCTGTTTTTTTTTGTTTTATTCACCCACATTTCCCTGAGGAAAAATACAATATTTTTTACTAGTCCCGGACCTTCTGAAAACAAAAGCGGGCAGTGTGCGTTTAGATTTTCGTGTGTTTGCCTGAAATCAAAGCTCATGAACTGGCGTACAACAGGAAAGCACTTAAAGGTGTGCACAGGAACTGAGACAGCTTTTCCTTAGACCAGATTCTCCGCAAAATAACATTTTTGTTCCCTCGCATTAGCAGAACAGAAAGTTGTTGCTCTCTACATACACCGGCTTTCAGCTCTTTGCCGCCATTTTTTCACAGACCTCGGCCAGGTGTCCCTGCTTATGTGTCCCTCTTACCCCCCCCCCCCCACCCCCTTTAGAAAACAATATTGTTTATAGCCCAGCCGATCGCAAAGGGCCATATTAGGGCTGTCACCTCGTCGGCACAACATGAGACGCGCCCATCAAAATGAACAAAATAGTGGGCAGCGCCAGGATAAAGGGAAAGTATTGGCAGCAGAAAGGTATCTGGGTTTTATGACGTGACGCGGCCTGGCCCCCTAAGAGCGTAAGTTCAGGGCCAAAAGACTTCTCCAAGGGAGGAGGGGGGAGAGGGGAGGGAGGGGGCGGGGGGGGGGGGGTCTTCTCTCAAGATCTGTTGTCACGCTCTCCCTACAGGTTTGTTTTTTCTTCGTGGACACGCTGTGTGTGTGTGTGTGTGTGTGTGTGTGTGTG
>JAMYXO010000035.1:55000-75000 GCA_033310375.1 Conus canariensis | reverse complement strand
TCATCTCATTCCTCCAACTACAGTCATCATCAATCATACAGTCTGTCATCTCATTCCTCCAACTACAGTCATCATCAATCATACAGTCTGTCATCTCATTCCTCCAACTACAGTCCTTATCAATCATACAGTCTGTCATCTCATTCCTCCAACTCAGACCTTATCAATCATACAGTCTGTCATCTCATTCCTCCAACTACAGTCCTTATCAATCATACAGTCTGTCATCTCATTCCTCCAACTACAGTCATCATCAATCATACAGTCTGTCATCTCATTCCTCCAACTACAGTCCTTATCAATCATACAGTCTGTCATCTCATTCCTCCAACTACAGACCTTATCAATCATACAGTCTGTCATCTCATTCCTCCAACTACAGACCTTATCAATCATACAGTCTGTCATCTCATTCCTCCAACTACAGTCATCATCAATCATACAGTCTGTCATCTCATCCCTCCAACTACAGTCCTCATCAATCATACAGTCTGTTATCTCATTCCTCCAACTACAGTCCTTATCAATCATACAGTCTGCCATCTCATTCCTCCAGCTACAGTCCTTATCAATCATACAGTCTGTCATCTCATTCCTCCAACTACAGTCCTTATCAATCATACAGTCTGCCATCTCATCTCCCCAGCTACAGTCCTAATCAATCATACAGTCTGTCATCTCATACCTCCAACTACAGTCCTAATCAATCATACAGTCTGTCATCTCATCCCTCCAGCTACAGTCCTTATCAATCATACAGTCTGTCATCTCATTCCTCCAGCTACAGTCATCATCAGTCATACAGCTCTCATCTCATCCCCAGACTACAGTCCTTATCAATCATACAGTCTGTCATCTCATTCCTCCAGCTACAGTCCTCATCAATCATACAGCTCTCATCTCATCCCCAGACTACAGTCCTAATCAATCATACAGTCTGTCATCTCATCCCCTCAGCTACAGTCCTTATCAATCGTACAGTCTGCCATCTCATTCCTCCAACTACAGTCCTTATGAATCGTACAGTCTGCCATCTCATTCCTCTAACTACAGTCCTTATGAATCGTACAGTCTGTCACCACTTTCCTCACCAACAGTCCCCATCAATCAAGCAACCGGTGACCACGCCTTCTAAATACAGTCGTCATAAATCGTACAACCGGACACGACCCCTTCTAAATACAGTCGCCATAAATCATACAACCAGACATTACACCTTCTAAATGCGGTTGTCATAAATCATGCGACTGGATACAACGCCTGTTAAACACAGTCATCATAAACCATACAACCGGACATGACGCCTTCTAAATGCAGTCGCCATAAATGTCACTACGCCTTCTTAATACAGTCGCCATAAATCACACAACCCGACACTACGCTTCTAAATACAGTCGTCATAAATCATACAACCCGACACTACACCCTCTAAATACAGTGGTCATAAATCATACAACCCGACACTACGCCTTCTAAATACAGTCGTCATAAACCATACAACTCGACACTTCGCCTTCTAAATACAGTCGTCATAAATCATACAACCCGACACTACGCCTTCTAAATACAGTCGTCATAAATCATACAACCCGACACTACGCCTTCTACATACAGTGGTAGAGCTCGTCCCACGTCCCTCCTGCTGCTGCCTCTACAAATCTGCAGGTGCCAATTATAGAGTCTGTCACCACGTCCCTCCTGCTGCTGCCTCTACAAATCTGCAGGTGCCAATTACAGATTCTGTCACCACGTCCCTCCTGCTGCTGCCTCTACAAATCTGCAGGTGTCAATTATAGAGTCTGTCACCACGTCCCTCCATCTACAGTCCTCATCAATCATACAGCTGTCACAAGGTCCCTCAAACTACAGCCCACATCCATCATACAGCATGTCTACACGTCCCTCCGACTACAGTCCTAATCAATCATACAGCTGTCACCTCATTCATCCAACTTCAGTCTTCATCAATCATACAGGCTGTCACCACATCGCTCCAACTACAGTCCTCATCAATCATACAGCTGTCACCTATTCCCTCCAACTACAATCCTCATGAATCATACAGGCTGTCACCTGATCCTTCCAACTACAGTCCTCATCAATTATACAACCGGTGACCACGCCTTCTAAATACAGTTCTTATGAATCATACAGCCGGACACTACGCCTTCCAAATACAGTCATCATAAATCGTACGATCGGACACGAACCCTTCTAAATGCAGTCGTCATAAATTATACAACCGGAGACACTGCACCTTCTAAATACAGTCATCATAAATCATACAACCAGACGCTAGGCCTTCTAAATACATTGGTCATAAATCGTACAACAGGACACTACGCCTTCTAAATACAGTCATCATAAATCATACAGCTGTCACCACGCCTTCTAAAAACAGTCATGATAAATCGTACAACTGGACACGAAGCCTTGTAAATACAGTCATCATAAATCATACAGCTGTCGCCACGCCTTGTAAATACAGTCATCATAAATCATACAGCTGTCACCGCGCCTTCTAAATTCAGTGGTCATAAATCATACAACCGGATACTACACCTTCTAAATACAGTCATCATAAATCATACAGCTGTCATCACGCCTTCTAAATACAGTGGTCATAAATCATACAACCGGACACTACACCTTCTAAATACAGTCGTCATAAATCATACAGCTGTCACCACGCCTTCTAAATACAGTGGTCAAAAATCATACAACCGGACACTACACCTTTAAATTACAGTCATCATAAATCATACAGCTGTCACCACGCCTTCTAAAAACAGTCATGATAAATCGTACAACTGGACACGACGCCTTGTAAATACAGTCATCATAAATCCTACAGCTGTCGCCACGCCTTGTAAATACAGTCATCATAAATCATACAACTGTCGCCACGCCATGTAAATACAGTCATCATAAATCATACAGCTGTCACTGCGCCTTCTAAATTCAGTGGTCATAAATCATACAACCGGATACTACACCTTCTAAATACAGTCATCATAAATCATACAGCTGTCATCACGCCTTCTAAATACAGTGGTCATAAATTATACAACCGGACACTACACCTTCTAAATACAGTCGTCATAAATCATACAGCTGTCACCACGCCTTCTAAATACAGTGGTCATAAATCATACAACCGGACACTACACCTTCTAAATACAGTCATCATAAATCATACAGCTGTCACCACGCCTTCTAAATACAGTGGTCAAAAATCATACAACTGGACACTACACCTTCTAAATACAGTCGTCATAAATCATACAGCTGTCACCACGCCTTCTAAATAGAGTCCTCATGAATCGTACAGCCTATGGTTACGTCCCTCCAGACACAATTTTACTGAATCGTAGAGCTCGTCCCACCTCCCTCCTACTGCTGCCTCTACAAATCTGCAGGCACTGAAGGACGTCAGGTCCGTCATGGACAGGAGTAAGGGGTGGGGGATGGGGGTGGAGAAATTCAAGCTGAGGTCGCCTTGACAGCGTCACATGATAAGTGACAACATTTGACACAGTATCCTTTCTTATTGTGTACATCAATACTGAGGATGAGGACGATACCAAAAATTCACTGTTTGGTTTGAAACTGTGTTCAGGACTGTATGATTTCTTCACTGCTTCCTTTCAGAGTACACCTTGAATCAGATATGGCCAAGGCGCAGACAACTGTAATGCAGGTCAGCAAATTTGAGCGAAACTCACAGAGTTGAATCTCTAATATGGAATGAAACTCACCATTGCGGTCCCTGACTTGTCGTCAGAGCCACAAGGATACCAAACGTTGTGGCCATGAGCCAGCCACGGCTGAAATATCCCATGACGTGTAATGTGGTTGGACACCTTGACTTTTGGTCGTCCGCCCACGGTGTGAACTGATGTGTAACATCGACTATAGGAAGAAAGTGATGATAGAGCTTGACAGCAGAATGTCTTCAGAGTAGCCCTTTCCCTGATACCCCCCTCCCCCCACCCCCCTCAGGCAAGCATTTCGGCCATGGACTCGTTACACTCTAAGGGGGCCCGACCGCATCCAGGTCATGATTCCTGGATGTCCTTTCGCTGTCATTGTTTTCCTTAATGCTGACAATGTCCGAATCGTTGGACGTATCAAAGCGTTGCCTTTGTAGGTGGCTGTATCACCCACTTTGCCGTGAGGCACTTGTTCTAACTTGGAAAATTTGAGCCGTATGAAGTTTACTTTTGTTCCTCCTCGACCAGATTCAGCTGGAACTCTTTTCAACTGCCCTTGGCATTGTCTTTTGGGCACAGGTCCTCTTCTCACCGGAAATCTTTATATCACAGGCAGATGCGCCTGTATCTCCCTGCCCCCACGCCACCTTGCTCCAACCTCTGTGGTGAGGACTTCGGCTCGGAAGCCAGACGCCCTCAAGCTGCTCGCTAGACTTCCCTACCTCTCAGTTGTATAGATGCAGGCTTCCGCCAATCTGCTTTCACATGTGAGCTCGATCAAAATCACATGTTGTGATGAACCTGAGTGGAATACACTAACCGAACTCATGCCACTCTTCCTGGTGATCTCTGGATGTCTTTTCACTCTTCCTGGTGATCTCTGGATGTCTTTTCACTCTTCCTGGTGATCTCTGGATGTCTTTTCACTCTTCCTGGTGATCTCTGGATGTCTTTTCACTCTTCCTGGTGATCTCTGGATGTCTTTTCACTCTTCCTGGTGATCTCTGGATGTCTTTTTTCTTCTGCTGCGCATGCACACCCAGTCATCAGCTCCTTCCGGGAAACCCTGCTGCCACGCTCGTGATGTCACGACTGTTCCAGACCCTGATTGGTGGCCTCCATCCACGTTGAGCGTCGAGGCAATGAATCGCTGTGGCATTGAGACTTACCGCTCACACCGAGTCATGTCAAAGAATGTGGTCACAAATGACGGGGCGGGGACACTCTTCTGGATTAGGTTGACCCCTGAGGCCCGACCTACCAATGACGTGTTTCTGAATGCAGTCACACCAAGAGGCATCCCACTTTGACATCTGCATGTCTGTTTGATACTGTTCGTCAGCGTATGTGTGCTTGGACACATCTGCGTCTATTTGTATGAAAAGAAAAACAACAACATCAACTGCTGTATGCAGACTTTGGCATCTCGGTCGGTGAAGCGGCAAGCTGCCAGTTCAAATCTCATCAGAGGCATCTGTGATTTCTTTTTTTTTTAGCGGCCTTAAACAGTTACATCCTAATGTACTATAGAATCACACAGTAAAGCTTCACCCTTTCAGTAGATGCATTTCTGAGGTGCTGCACACATTTTCTGACAAGCATTGCAGATGTCAGTATCTCCCCTCCTCGCCTGAGCAAGCTGCATTTCAGCAGGAATAGCTAAGGCATACAAGTTTCTGAGACAGGAGAGCGTTGTTTTTATTACCGTATATTTGTTAAGGAGAGAGAGAGAGAGAGAGAGAGAGAGAGAGAGAGAGAGAGAGAGAGAGACAGACAGACAGACAGACAGACAGACAGACAGACAGACAGAGACAGAGAGACAGAGACAGAGAGACACAGAGAGACAGAGAGACACAGAGAGTGAGAGGTTACCCTTTCCCCATGGGATGCCACACTGCTATCAGATCTTCATCTGCCACAAGCCAATCAGAAATTCGTTTATAATGTTATGTTAATCCTTCATCGCTCTCTGTGCGTATATGAGGGACACACACACACACACACACACACACACACACACACACACACACACACACACACACACACACGCGCGCGCGCGCGCCACACACACACACACACACACACACACACACAACACACACACACACATATACGCCGCGCACAAGAGAGAGAGAGAGAGAGAGAGAGAGAGAGAGAGAGAGAGAGAGAGAGAGAGAAAGACAGACAGACAGACAGACAGACAGACAGACAGACAGACAGAGAAGCTATTTGGAAAGTAAAGTGAACGATTTCCATGTTGTCCTGGAAAGTTAACTGTTATCAAGATAGTTTATGTTCCAGTATACCTAAGGGACTCCATTCCTATCTGCATCAGTCCCTTCATCAGCATAAACTACACATAGTCGACCCCACTTCCTCACCGTGAGATCTTGGCCGCCAGGGCACCTTGATGTTCCTAAAATCTAACAAGCCTTCACCAATTCCAACACTCTGAAACAAAAAGATGTCTCTTTAAGTGCTTGCATAAAAGCAAGATGAGTGTACAAGCCTAATCTGTTGTTACCGTGTCAGCTTTTAATCAAGATTTTTTTTAATGTCATTTCAAAACAATGCATGGATAAGTAATTCAGTGCTAACGTTTCTCCCGTCAGACCATGAAGCCAAGCTGACAAAGCGACCGATTGTGTCACCTTCCCATCCTGGCATATTCTGACTCTTCAGTTTGACGGATGAAATTGCTTCACGCTTCACTGCCATGATTCTGGATCGGCACACAACAAGCGAAATATACTGTGTTCTGTAACATTCAAATATTCACTGTGTTAGTCACCCAGTGATGCATGGTTTCTTTAAATAAAAAATGACGAAACAGATTCTCCATTACATCTTCAGTACTTATTCCGACAGGTTATGCTGTTACAAATATGACAAAGGGAAATAAAACTTGACTGTAGTATGGTCAAATATATTTTTTGCAACTGGATATACATATAATGCTCGACCAATATAATCCACTAGGGTACAACTAAAGTCTCGCTTGACTGTAACGTTATTTTATGGCCTCATATAATCCACTAGGGTACAACTAAAGTCTCGCTTGACTGTAACGTTATTTTATTGGCTCATATAATCCGCTAGGGTGCAACTAAAGTCTCGCTTGACTGTAACGTTATTTTATTGGCTCATATAATCCGCTAGGGTACAACTAAAGTCTGGCTTAATTGTAACTTTATTTTATTGGCTCACATAATCCGCTAGGGTACAACTAAAGTCTCGCTTGACTGTAACGTTATTTTATTGGCTCATATAATCCACTAAGGTACAACTAAAATCTCGCTTGACTGTACCGTTATTTTATGGGCTCATATAATCCGCTAGGGTACAATTAAAGTCTCGCTTGACTGTAACGTTCATTTATTGGCTCATATAATCCACTAGGGTACAACTAAAATCTCGCTTGACTGTAACATTACTTGATGGGCTCATATAATCCACTAGGGTACAACTAAAGTCTCGCTTGACTGTAACATTACTGTATGGGCTCATATAATCCACTAGGGTACAGCTAAAGTCTCGCTTGACTGTAACGTTACTTTATTGGCTCATATAATCCACTAGGGTACAACTAAAGTCTCGCTTGACTGTAACGTTATTTTATTGGCTGATATAATCCACTAGGGTACGAACGAACGAACGAACGAACGAAAAAATTTTAATCAGTATAGGCCATGACCCCTTCTGATGGGGGTACAATACATTAATACCAATAATGATACTTCATACAGCAAGGCAGCATGTCATAGTTGACAACAAGAAACAGACAGAAAAGCATACAAAATGTACACAATAAATACTATAGTTGGATTCCATTAACTGACCATAATAGTGCGCCTTTTAAAGGCCTTACATAAATAAATGCACATGCTCTTCAGTACGTCTTCCTTTTGATTTGCAATGAGGAGATCAGCTCGGAACAAACAGGGGTTTTCAAACAATTTCCGAGGTATGTATTCACACCTTAAATCTTGCAGGACAGGACAACAAAGCAGAAAATGCACTTCATCTTCATTCGCACTTTTGCATAAAGGACATAGCATGTCAATGTTTTTAGTATTTGCATATCGATACTGATGCGCTTTGATGTCTGTAATTCCTAATCTAAATCTTGTTAGGTAACTTCTAATATGCCTGTCAATATTAAGTGAGAGATATTTTTCACAACCAGCGGATGTCTTAAAAGTTCTATAAAACGAATATCGCTCACTGTTCCGGATATTTTCATGCCAGTCTTGCCATCAGGACGCCGGTACAGAACCTTGAGAGTGAAAACAAGAGCTCAAAAAACTTTTATTCCCCAGTCAATCCACCTTTTAAATCAGTAACCTTTTTCAAGCAAAACTTGTTTTTAGGGATGTTTGTGCAAACTTGTGTATGTGCATGGGTGCATTTGTGGGGCTGTAAATGTGTCATATAATATCATTTATACACAAATTTGTTTGATTTAATCGTTAAATTTACATTTATAAACATTTTTATTGTAAATTTTTTCTTGATAATATACAATGTAATTGATGTGATTATGCATGAATGTGCAATATAAATGATATTGTGTATAATATAATGTGCAATGAGTTTATGAAATGATTGTGTTCTATGATGTTGATAATTTTTTTTTTTTTATGTTTTTGTGTTTGGTCGGTTTCTAGTGCTGTGTTTTTTGTGTGAAATGCACCTGGACCAAATTTCTCATGATGAGAAAATAAAGTGTTTCTTATCTTATCTTATCTTATCTTATCTTATCTTATCTTATCTTATCTTATCTTATCTTAACGGTTATCAATTAATCTTTGCCAGAGTTGTTTAAAAAAAGCATTTACATTTCCAACCCCTTGACACATCCAGACACACCCGAATCCATTAAAAAACAGAAAATCCCGAACATCTGTAACCCACGACTTTTTACCACGCGATTCTAGTCCCAACAGCATATTATATGCTTTAAGTGGTAATCTCTTGTCATTCGTTTGTACTACCCTTAGCCAGTATCTAATACACCATACAGATGAATTAATATAAATAGGATAACGGTGTGTTTCCCCATAAATACATCCGTTCGGTGTTTTCATGTGAACCCCCAGAAATTTCTTAAGAGCAAATGAATTAACTTTTTCCACATGAGTAGCAGATTTATCTAAGCCCCAAATCTCAGCACCATATTGAGCAACTGGTTGAACCTGTGCATCGAAGAGTTTTAGGAACCCTGTCAAGGAGTTATTATTTAACATGTTTAATTTTTTCAAAATACACAATAAGGCATTTTTCTGCTCTGCTTGCCAGGTCCTGACAAGCAACTGTAAAGCTTAGGCGTGTAGAGAAATAAATGCCAAGGTATTTGTAGCAATTTACAACAGCCATCATCTGTCCATTAAAAAACCATCTTTCGTTTGCTGCCAAGTAACCGCCTTTTCTAAAAACCACAATATTACTCTTTTTCAAATTTACCTTTAGCTTAAGTTTAGAGGCTGTTTGGCACAAATTGTTCAACTGGGTCTGGAGGCCAGCTGGAGTCTCAGATAACAAAACAATATCATCAGCTAGTAACAAGATGAATAGTTCAGTAAAATCGGGAGAAAGCGTTGCACCATGTCTTCCGTTCGCTATTATTTCTAAAGCTAGTTCATTTATGAACAATGAGAAAAGAACAGGGCTGCAAGCATCACCTTGTTTTACACCCTGTGTACATAAAATACAGTCAGTAAGTTCTCCACCTGATCTGACTCTTGCTTTAACGTTATAGTACATACTTTTAATACACTGATATAATTTGCCATTGATACTGTTCTTTTTCAGTACTGGCCAGAGTAATTTTCTAGAAACGGAGTCAAACGCTTTCTCGAAATCAATGAAAGCTACATATAACTTACGATTACACGAAAACTGCTTTTGAACGAGAGCCAGAAGAGTAAACATATGATCTACAGTGGAATGATTCTTTTTGAAACCAGCTTGATACTCACCAGTAATGTTATTTGATCAATCCATTTTTGTAATCTGTTATTGATGATGGAGCTATACAATTTGCTGCTTATATCAGACAATGAGATTCCTCTATAATTACCAGGATCATTTACGGAACCTTTCTTAAACAATGGAATGATAATCGATTCAGTCCAGCTTTCTAGATATAATCCTTTATCGAAGAGAGTATTGAAAAATTTAAGAAAGAAATCAATCACGATGTCCCCACCATTCTTGAATAACTCACCAATCAAACCGTCAGGACCAGCAGATTTTCCATTCTTTAAATGTCTTACTGAAAATAGGATTTCCTCTTTTGAAATGGGACTATCCAAGTAACCTGATTCTTCAATTTCTTCTGTGTCTGCTTCACTGCAAACATCGTTCTCTAGCAAATGTTTAAAATGCTGGTACCACTCTTCAGTAGAAATATTACTGTGTATAGGAGGTGTCTTTACAGAAATACTACGAACATTTTGCCAGAATTCCTTCTGGTCATGGGTTGAGTTTATTAAATAATTCAGTAAAGATTTGTTGTGCTCTATTTGCTTTCTGTGCAACATATTTTTTTGTATTCTCTTCGAGCCTTACAATATTTAACACGGTCTTTGCTATCATGGGTTCTGCAAAACACTGTTAGAAGTTTCCTCGTATTTGATTTAGTCACTTTACATTCTTGATCATACCATGATTCAGTCCTCTCACCTGAATGTATTCTAACTTTCTTTTTCATACATTCTGCTTTGGTCCTAATACAATCATTAAACATACATAAAGCTACATTAATATCTTCATCTATGCAGCGAATCGCTGTTTTTAGTACTTGCAGGGTATCATCATCATTCATCAGACCACGAAAATTGTTTGCATATTCATCATTCCATATCAGTTTCTCGACATATTCAACCTCCTTGTACTTCTTTGCAACAGGATCAACAATTTGTGAAAAGCCAAATTGCAATTCCAAAGGAAGATGGCCAGACTCAATACGTTCTGTTACATACAAATGCATTAATGATTCTAGGTATAGATACAAGTCAATAGACATTAAAAAAATAATCATTAACACTATTCCCTGTATCAGAGATGTATGTGAAACGACCTTGCCGGTCGCCATTACATACGCCATTTATTATACATAATTCTAACGCTGTGCACATATTCAGAAGGAATTTTCCATGCTACTAAGCACATTGTCTTCAGAGCACCTGTTGCCACAACATGGAGAGCTTTTGAATTGAGGAGAACAAGCATACACTTCACCAGATAGTTCTGGACCCAAATTTGCTGTTCTTCCATTGAAGTCTCCGTTTAGTAAAAGAAACACATCAGGAAATTCCAAAATTTTATCAGTAATAACATTTTCAAGCATATTGATGCCATTATCTATACCAAAGAAGGAATAAAAAGGTGAGTTTTCTGGTGGTATATAGGCACAAATATGCAAGACATCTTTGGGCAGACCCAAAATACATTTTGAAATAAGAAACATCATCGTATTATTACACTCAGTATCTATTTTTTGTACATATTTTGATAATTCATTTTTTATTAGACAAATTATACCCCCTGATCTTCTGCCTTGCGCTGTAAACTGAGTCGCTGGTTTGCAGAAAATTTTGTAATTATTAAACAGATTAGACTGAAAGTTTTCAACAAAAGTTTCAACGAGACATATGAAATCAAATGACAAAATATAATCGATAAAACTGCGGTCCTTTAACTTCGACAACAAGCCATTCACGTTCCAGGGTAATAAAGACATGCCAAATCTAGTATTATATACACCATTTGCTCGACAATCACTTTCACACACTGTCACCGATCGGCGGTACTAAATCAGTATGTCCATGTGTTTAAGAGTAGTGGTGGTTCAAGATGGAGAGCGTGTGCGCGTATGCGTGTGTGTGTGTGTGTGTGTGTGTGTGTGTGTGTGTGTGTGTGTGTGTGTGTGTGTGTGTGTGTGTCTGTGTGTGTGTGTGTGTGTGTGTGTGTGTGTGTGTGCGCGCTCGCGCGTATGTGAGGTTGGGGTTTAGTTAGCTAGAGTTAGGTGAAGTTCCTCAGGGTTAGGTAGAAAGATTAGGCTAGGTAGGAGGCTGGGGAAATAGGACATACAATATTCTTTCATTCCAGTCTTCACTTATTGAAGGAATGGAATGGAAGCGGGAGGTTGGTTTCGTTCCCAATTGTTACCCTTTTGTTACTTTGGTTCTATACCAGAGAAGGCGGGGCAGGATATCGGTTGTTGTTGTGTTGTCAAGTCTGTGAGTTGTTGTGGTAAATTGTCGTGTTGTTGCACGAGCAACAACTAGTCCGTTGGTCAGGTGTGTCAGCTCTGCGGAGGGATACACTGCTCTGACCAATCGTTGTTTTGTGTGGCGAGTAGAGTTCGCTTGATTTCGACCAGGGCGGAATGCGTTGGGGTAGCTTCACTTCGGTCCCTGGTGTTCGTCGGAGTGGACGTACTCCTTGTAGGTGCGGCGGCAGCGCCGGTAGTTTTTGAAGAGTGACTTCGAGTCATATAGTTAGTGCCAGGTCCTCGTCGGGTTTGGGTGCCCTTGGCCTGTGCTGAGTCGGTGTCGTCCTCGTTGGCAGCCACTGTCAGCCAGTTGCAGAACTGGTGTGGTTGATCGTCTGTATGTCCAGGTTGGTGATCTGTTAGGTTCGTTGTGTTGTAGTTCGTCGTGTTGTCTTGTATTAGGGCGAGTTGTACTGTAGTTGTCTCATGTTGTGATTAGTCGGTATTGTGTTCGTTGCATATACTGGTTGTCTGGTATGATGTTGTCTTGGTTCCGTGATTGAAATTTGTTGTCAGCCGGTTTGAGTTGTCACCTTTTTCCTGTATATTTTTGTAAGTAATGTACATAGTGGTTCCTGAGTTCGATTTTCTCAGGACAGTTTGGCTAGACAATGTGGGTTCAATATAATGACCGTTGATGGACAGTGATGTAGATATTGTTTGTGGTTAGTTCATGGTAATGTCAGTGGGTTCAATAAGAGGGTAGTACGAGGTTGCATTTGGTTGAGGATCATAATATGAGTCAGGTGCAGATGTGTCTGCGTGAATCATAGAGGGGTTTGATGATTGTGCTCAATCTCAATTGTAAATAGTAGGAGTTCGTTGAAATTGATTAACGATTTCAGAGTTGACCTGCACAGCATTGGAATCGGTTAACTGTGTAGTAAGGCCAAGGCCAATTTGTAGTCGAGTGGTTTATACTGGAGTACGGTCGTGACTATTCAACTTATATTGGTGTCTTCTCACTTTCGTTACGAGTCATGGTTCTCGACGCGGGTGTCGTGCGCGTGCAGACTGTATCTGTGGCGTACGCATTTGGTACAGGACAGTGAGTCCATATGGTTAGAAGTTTTTTTTAAGCAAATGAGTCGTCACACATGCAGGGATGTATGTGTTTGTGACAGAATAGGGTTGGAGAAAGATGTCTTAGGTTGTGGGGAGACAGTCCCATTATGAATTTTAGTAGTCGGAAAGAAGGGAAAGGTAAAGTTTAAGGCGAGTAGCTTAGCAGTCGATAGGATAAAAACGGATGATGTGCAGCAGGTAATATTGTATGAAGTGTGGTTGTGTTGGCATGACAAGGATTAACCACTGGGTTATCTGACAAGAGATGACATGAGAGTGAGGTGATGGATGGAAATTGTGGCAAACAAATCATGTTTTGGATATATGATTATAATTGACAGTGCAAAGAGGGGTAAGAATGTGAAGGATTGTGGCTGCGAGCCGATTCTCTTGTGTGAACATGCTGGAACTGTAAACCGATGAAAATTGATGTTTTTTTTTTTTTGAGAGATGTGTATTGCTACTGATCATTATGTGGAGACATTTCCTTGTGAAACTGCCCATTTCCTAGATTACGTAGCATTTCCTAAGGGGCCCGTGAAGTCCGCATTGGGATCTCTTAGTTTTCTTTTCTTTTCCGAGATTTGGGTGTAATTCATAATTTCATATGTAATAGCGTGGATTGGCTCAGAGAGAATATTGTTTTACTGCTGTTGTAAGGGTTGGCAGGAAATGGGTCTGATAACCCCAAAGTGAGTAATGGGTTGGGGGATGTGTTCGAAATTCAAGGGGTCACTCTCATGCCCGAGTGGGAAGTAGGCAAGGGAGATGGAGAGTTAAAGCTTTACCAAGTAGCCTATGTGCCTTGATGACTCGGGTAGTAGCAACATTACAGTAGGGGCCTACAGTTATGTCAGCAGGTATCCTGTTCCGTCCTGAGGCTGGGGCCAGATCACCGCAGTCTACTGCCGCGTGCCGGCAGGTGAGCGGCGCTTTCCAGGGCCTGCTGTTTTCCCGGGAGAGGGAGACCATCCAGGCCGTCTGCCTTCTGTGGGGCAGCTCTCCTTCGGCTACCGGTGCTCTTCCGGGAGTTCTCCGGCACTGGTTCCTCGTCCCTGTTCAGGCGTCCTGTGAGAGGGCGCTGCACCAGGTCTTTTTTCACCCTTGGTGTCCGGCGGGGCCTTCAGAGGAGGAGGCGTCCTACGAGCCCCGGACCCGTCGAGAGGGCGTCTGGTGTGTGTGCGTTGGGTGTCGTGCCCATCGCGGGGAGGAGTCGGACTGCGGGAAGCCACGGTCAGCGCCGGGGTGCAGAGTCTTCGGGGAGGGTGTCGGCCCGCGGAGGAGCCATGGTCAGCGCCGGGGTGCAGAGTCTTCCGGGAAGATGTCAGCCTGTGAGGGGCCACGTACAGCGCCGAGGACTGGAGCTTTCCGGGCCTGGATGGGTTGTCCCATGTTTGTGGTAGAAGGGGTGTAGCGTTAGGCAGTAGGGTTAGGGGTGTTAGCTACTGCCTCCTTTCAGGACGTAGTGGCCAGCACAGTGTAGGGTACTGGTCGTTGCCTCCCTTAGGGACGCAGCGATCAGTGCAGTAGTCCCGGGTTAAAAGAGAAGGGTGAGTCCTGGGGAGAGGTGTGGGTGGTAGCAGTAGTTAAGAGATTAGAGTCCCTTTGGTAAATCCTTGTCCCTAGTAGTTAGTCACCACGTGTGCGGGCTATCGCTGTGTCCCCAGGTCATAGTGATATACCGCAACTGGTGTTTTGGGTTAGGTTAGGGTCTTCCAGGTCATTAACGTAGAGTAGGGTGAGTCAGCGGGAATTAGGATACTTGTGTGCAGTTGTGGATGTGCGTGAGTGGTGGCGCCATGGAGTGTGTGTGAAATAAAGAAGCGTGCGTGATTGTAAAACTGTGTTAGTGTGCTGTGTTGTCTGACCTAGTGTGTGATAGGCGTGGGTAAGGGTGGTAGGGCCGTCCGGCTTAGCGACCGTGACACACACACACGATGTACATTTTCCTGTTTTCTCATTGAACCATTGTTTCCATGCTCGCAACAAAAATGACCAATCTGAAAAGTTTCATTCGTATCAGAGCAAACTGACACAGAAATATCAACATCTACATCTTTCCTATTATACTTGTTGAGATCAACAGTGTGACTGTTCTTAATTTCTTTAGAAGGACCACTCTGTAATGAAGTCGACCCAGTGACCGACTGACGACAGCTGACAGGCGAGCTAACTAGGCCGCCGTGAGCACTGCCGTTCGACAGCAGCGACAGCACGGTAGCAGTGTCACCCGCCGTGTCACAATTCAGTGAATCGCCCTGTTCAGCACGCGCAAACGAGGGGGTAGAATTTATAAGATAGATAGATATATAATCCACTAGGGTACAACTAAAGTCTCGATTGACTGTAACGTTATTTTATGGGCTCATATAATCCATTAGGGTACAACTAAAGTCTCGCTTCACTGTAACGCTATTTTATGGGCTCATATAATCCGCTAGGGTACAACTAAAGTCTCGCTTGACTGTAACGCTATTTTATGGGCTCATATAACCCGCTAGGGTACAACTAAAGTCTCGCGTGACTGTAACGCTATTTTATGGGCTCATATAATCCGCTAGGGTACAACTAAAGTCTCGCTTGACTGTAACGTAATTGTATTGGCTCATATAATCCGCTAGGGTACAACTAAAGTCTCGCTTGACTGTAACGTTATTGTATGGGCTCATATAATCCGCTAGGATACAACTAAAGTCTCGCTTGATTGTAACTTTATTGTATGGGCTCATATAATCCACTAGGTTACAACTAAAGTCTCGCTTGACTGTAACGTTATTGTATGGGCTCATATAATCCACCAGGGTACCACTAAAGTCTCGCGTGACTGTAACGCTATTTTATGGGCTCATATAATCCACTAAGGTACCACTGAAGTATTGCTTGACTGAAACGTTATTTTATGGGCTCATATAATCCACTAGGGTACCACTAAAGTCTCGATTGACTGTAACGTTATTTTATGGGCTCATATAATCCACTAGGGTACCACCAAAGTCTCGCGTGACTGTAACGTTATTGAATGGGCTCATATAATCCACTAGGGTACAACTAAAGTCTCGCTTGACTGTAACGCTATTGCATTGGCTCATATAATCCACCAGGGTACGACTAAAGTCTCGCTTGACTGTAACGTTATTTAATGAGCTCATATAATCCACCAGGGTACGACTAAAGTCTCGATTGACTGTAACGTTATTTAATGGGCTCATATATTCCACCAGGGTACGACTAAAGTCTCGCTTGACTGAACTTATGTATGGCTCATATATCCATAGGGTACAATAAAGTCTCGCTTGACTTAACCTTTTATGGCTATATAATCCACTAGGGTACAACTAAAGTCTCGCTTGACTGTAACTCTTTTTTATGGGCTCATATAATCCACTAAGGTACCACTAAAGTCTCGCTTGACTGTAACCTTTTTTATGGGCTCATATAATCCACAAAGGTACCACTAAAGTCTCGCTTGACTGTAACGCTATTTTATGGGCTCATATAATCCACTAGGGTACCACTAAAGTCTTGCTTGACTGTAACGTATTGTATGGGCTCATATACATCCACTAGGGTACACTAAAGTCTCGCTTGACTGTAACGCTATTGCATTGGCTCATATAATCCACCAGGGTACGACTAAAGTCTCGCTCGACTGAACGTTATTTTATGTGCTCATATCAATCCACTAGGTACAACTAAAGTCTCGCTTGACTGAAACGTAATTTTATGGGCTCATATAATCCACTAGGATACCACTAAAGTCTCGCTTGACTGTAACGCTATTTTATGGACTCATATAATCCACTAGGGTACCAGTAAAGTCTCCTTGACTGTAACCCTATTTTATGGGCTCATATAATCCACTAGGGTACCACTAAAGTCTCGCTTGACTGAAACGTTATTTTATGGGCTCATATAATCCACTAGGGTACCACTAAAGTCTCGCTTGACTGTAACGCTATTTTATGGGCTCATATAATCCACTAGGTACCACTAAAGTCTCGCTTTGACTGTAACGCTATTTTATGGGCTCATATAATCCACTAGGATACCACTAAGTCTCGTTTGACTGTAACGTTATTGTATGGGCTCATATAATCCACTAGGGTACCACTAAGGGCTCGCTTGACTGTAACGTTATTGTATGGGCTCATATAATCCACCAGGGTACCACTAAAGTCTCGCTTGACTGTAGCGTTATTGTATGGGCTCATATAATCCACCAGGGTAACACTAAAGTCTCGCTTGACTGTAACGTTATTGTATGGGCTCATATAATCCACTAGGGTAACACTAAAGTCTCGCTTGACTGTAACGTTGTTGCATGGGCTCATATAATCCAGTAGGTACAACTAAAGTCTCGCTTGACTGTAACGTTGTTGTATGGGCTCATATAATCCACTACGGTACAACTAAAGTCTCGGTTGACTGTAACGTTATTGTATGGGCTCATATAATCCACTAGGGTACAACTAAAGTCTCGCTTGACTGTAACGGTTTTATGGGCTCATATAATCCACTAGGGTACCACTAAAGTCTCGCTTGACTGTAACGTTATTGTATGGGCTCATATAATCCACTAGGGTACAACTAAAGTCTCGCTTGACTGTAACGGATTGTATGGGCTCATATAATCCACTAGGGTACAACTAAAGTCTCGCTTGACTGTAACGCTATTGTATGGGCTCATATAATCCACTAGGGTATCACTAAAGTCTCGATTGACTGTAACTGTATTGTATGGGCTCATATAATCCACTAGGGTACAACTAAAGCCTCGCTTGACTGTAACGTTATTTAATGGGCTCATATAATCCACTAGGGTACAACAACTAAAGCCTCGCTTGACTGTAACGTTATTTTATGGGCTCATATAATCCACTAGGGTACAACTAATGTCTCGCTTGACTGTAACGTTATTTTGCTGGCTCTTGGTGTGGGACGAAAACAAAGAGGAAAATGAACCTTCACAAGTTCCTGTGAAGATGATTTTGTTTTCACTCATGATTAACTCACACTGGGTGGTTCCAGAATTCGGCTGACCTTGGCGACTGTTTGGGCTCTCCCAATGTCAATTACAGTTTGCTTATTCCTTGTTTAGGTGCTTTTTTTGTTTGTTTATTTGTTTCTTGTTCAATAGAAACAGCTTCGATAATCACACTTATAAGCGGAATAGCATGCTGAGCTAATTACGGTGGAGATTAGAAAACAAACTGATGCGAACAGAACATGTAAACGACCGAAAACAGTCTATCTGTGTCTCTCTCTCTCTCTCTCTCTCTCTCTCTCTCTCTGTATGTTTCATGTCTGTCCATTGCGTACACTACTTTGTCGCTCGCTTCATGTCTGGATCTGGAATCAACAGTAACGATAAGCGAGAGTGAGACAGAAGAAGAGTCACGGATTGAAAAAATGGTATGAGAGATAGACAGAGGCAGGGACATAAATATAAAACAGGCAATAGGCACAGACATGAAACATATTACCGTGAGTACAGGACGCCAGTGGAAACAGAATCAGGATGAGCAGCATCGTTTCCAGTCTTGGCATAGTGTCCGTCTTTCAGTACTGAAACAACCCAAATAAAACCACATCAAATACAACGAAATGCGATGATACAACATGATGACAGCGCTCGACAAAGGGACGTAACACTCACACTTTCGAAGTATCCTCCCAGAAAGGAAATGACTTCCCCTCTCTGACGTGTCTGAGAGTTAAGTTACGTGATGCATTCTGATCGTTACACGGAAGGACTCGCGCAGAATCAGCGCTGTTGTGACAAGTCTGTTGTTGCGGTTGTGTCTGTGAGTCAGCGCCATCGTCCTCGTCTGGCATTGTGGTTTTGTCACTGGGTCGTCGAAATTATGCTTTTGTCAGTGAGTCGGTGCCATTGAATTCGTCTGATATTATGGTTTTGTGCCCAAGTCGATATTGTATTCGTCTGATATCATGGTTTGTCACTGAGTCACCGCTTTTGTAGCACCCTGTTATTATTATTTTTATCATCATCATCATCATCATCATCATCATTATTATCACTATTATTATTGTTATCATCATCATTTGTCGTTATTTTCATCATTATGATCATCATCATCATCATCATCATCATCATTATTACTATGTTTTATTTTTGGTCGTTGAGTTAGCTCCATTCTAGCATTCTATTATTACATGCTGGTCCCCGAGTCAGTGGTATTGTGGCATCCTAACATCATAGTTTTGTCTACGAGTCTGCACAAAATGTTTACAGGGAAGTTTGAATGCAGGGTTATCTACGCGTGCTCAATACTGTTAAAAAATAAAATAAAATTAAAAAAAAGCACACACCGACGTGTGCTTTCTGGCTTGAAAACGCTCTCTTAATCACGCAAACAACGCTCCTTTAGTTAGGCGCTTATGAGCGGCGCACTCTTTTTTTTTTTTTTCTTTTTCCTTTTTTTTCTTTTCTTTTTTTCTTTTTTTTTTCTTTTTTTTTTTCTTCTTTTTTTGTTGTTGCGATTTCTGTCCCCTCCCGAAGGCGACGCTCAACCACACCGGCTCCGCGACCAAGCAGTTATTGTCGTCACTAGGGATCCTAGTAAGGGTTGTCTGAACACCACCGAAGTGACTCGACAGGAGAGCAGAATATCCTCTGGTGGGTTGCCTCATGACGATTTCACACTGGCGGCTCGCTGTAAATTGCTGTTGCTGAGGCTGCCACGAGGCAGTCCAGGGTATAACACCAGACGGGAAGCCGGAACATAGGCCACAGGGAATTGGAAATGATAATTTTAAAAATCTGATTTGAATGAAGAGGATGGAGTAACTGATCCTACGGTTGATGCCATACCTCAGGAGCTGAAAGAAAAAAAAAATAAACTCACTAAGAAGTAGTGTGCATGTAAAGGGTTAAACAAATGATGTTTCTGCCATGGGAATATCAGTTATTTCTAAAATCGTTA
>JAMYXO010000035.1:47500-50000 GCA_033310375.1 Conus canariensis | reverse complement strand
AAGTAGGTTTTAAAACCAGTTACAGTACCATAGACCATATACTTACACTATATTCTTTGATTCAAAAACATCTTCTCTGTAAGTCGAAGCTCTACATTGCATTTGTAGATTTCAAGAAGGCCTTTGACTCGGTAAATCGGAGTGATCTGTAAAATGTACTCCGTAAAAGTGGTGGTAATAGTATGGAAATGCAGATGTTCAAGTAGTTAAATTATACATGGCTATTAGAGGTGTCTACAACTCAGTACTTGCATGTGTGCGTGTGAAGAGTGATTATTCAGATTGTTTTGATTGTCCAAATGGAGTAAAACAAGGATGCTTGTTGAGTCCACATTTGTTTTCTTTTTTTTTATAAACGAACTGGCGATGGAATTGTTCCGCAAAGGAATACATGGTATCCATATAATACCTGGAGCAGAGGAATTAGTTTTATTACTGTATGCTGACGATGTTGTTCTTTTGTCCGGAACAGTTGTAGGTTTGCACAACCAACTAAATGTATTGAAAGAAGAAGCGGATCACTTGGGTTTATGAGTTAACTTAGATAAGACAAATATAGTGGTCTTTAGAATGGGTGGCCACCTATCAGTGCATGAAAAATGGTCTTATGGAAATGCAGATGTTCAAGTAGTTAATTCATATAAATATCTTGGAATGATATTTTCAACAAAATTAACTTTTCGTTAGGCATGGGAAGAATCTCTAAGTGTAGGGGGAAATGCTACTATTGAAATTCTGAAATCCCTGAGAAAACTGATTTGTATATACAGTGGTATATTTTGGAAAATGTTTGATATACAGATAAAACCTCTTCTAACATATGCAGCTGAAATTTGGGGTTTACGTGAATGAAGCGTTTCCTCCAAGTACCTATTCATTCATCCAACACCGTTTCCTATGGAGAGATGGGCAGATACCCTTTGTATGTAAGTACATTTGTGAAATATATTAAGTACTGGTTGAAGATCTTGAAGCTACCCCAGTCCTCTTTGAGCAGGCAAGCCTATGACATGATGCTTTTAGAAATGGAAAAAGGTAAAGAAAACTGTGCTCATAAAATATAGAGAATCCTTTCAGAACAGGGTTTTGGAATAGTGTGGATGACCCAGGAAGTAGGAAATGAGCAACAGTTCTTTGCGTAATTTAAAGACAGGCTTATTTGTTCTTTTAAACAGAACTGGCACTCAGATATGGAACCTAAAGAAAAATATCGCTGGTTTTTCTCATTCAAAAATGTGTTTCATTCTGAAAAGTTTCTCAATGTCATAACAGATAAATGGCACAGAATAAATTGTGCAAGATTTAGGTTGAGAACTTTAGGTTTTAATGCAAACGAAAGATGGCTTGAATGTGAAACATCCACAGAATCTCCTTGTCCCGCATGTAGACACATTATTGACGACGAAGAACACTTTCTGTTCCACTGTACTGCTTATAATGAAGTGCGGACAAATTGTTCATTTTTCCATTTAGATATAGTGAAAAGACAAAATGTCGCTGTCGTGTTATCATCAGACGATGAACTTATGATTAAATCAGTTTGCGAAATTCATTGCGAAAGCATTGAAAATTAGACAAATGAAGGATAGTGATTGACATTATATGAGATATATGAATGAATTATATCATTCATCGCATGTGGATGAGATCAGTAAGATACAATTTTATCATTTGATTAAGTGGATGGTCGAGTCAGTCTTATGTGTGTGTGTGTGTGTGTGTGTGTGTGTGTGTGTGTGTGTGTGTGTGTGTGTGTGTGTGTGTGTGTTTTAACCTTACTGCATTACTCCTGTGTGTGAGGTCATAAGGAAATGTTATGAATTTATTTGTTTTTGTTAACCTTTGATTTGGTACACACTAGGAATGAATGTGCACTATTTGTTTGCTGGAAAGGAAGAGGGAAATGTTATTGTTCTGTTATCCTTCCCTTGTCAAAAGACCTCTTTGATAATGACAATAAAATATCACAGTGTCAAAGTCTCTCTCTCTCTCTCTCTCTCTCTCTCTCTCTCTCTCTCTCTCAATATGTGTGTGTGTGTGTGTGTGTGTGTGTGTGTGTGTGTGTGTGTGTGTGTTGTGCGCGCGCGCGCGCGCGCGCGCACGCACGCGCGTGAGTGTGTGTTGAGCTTGGGTGATGGGGCGGGGGATCTATGGAGAGAAAGGAAAACAGAGAGAGAGAGAGAGAGAGAGAGAGAGAGAGAGAGAGAGAGAGAGAGAGAGAGAGGTGGGGGGAGGGGCAGAGGGGAAGGGATGTTAATGTTGGAAGCACTGGTTTGCAGCCTGACATGTTTGACTGTACTGTCCGTTATTTCCCCCTTGGTTTATCCTTTTTTTTTTTTTTAAATTTTATCTATGAGTGGTATTTCCTTGCTCACAGTGCATGCTTATCCCACTACCAAACGTCTCTCTCTCTCTCTCTCTCTCTCTCTCTCTCTCTCTCTCTCTCTCTCTCTCTCTCTCTCTCTTTCTCAAATACAATGTATGTGGCCACAGCTTATGT
>JAMYXO010000035.1:32500-42500 GCA_033310375.1 Conus canariensis | reverse complement strand
TTGCAAATTTAAAAGCATTTCATAGGCCTTTTTGGGATATCGATCATTGTCCATCTGTACAAGACGTAACCAAAACTTGACACATTTGACAAACGTTAATATATACAAAGGATACCTGCCTGTTTCTCCATAAACAACATGCTTCGGCGATTTTATATTCACACCCAGAAATCGTTTCAGAGCAAACAAATGGATTCTTTCTATCTGTTCTTGATTTTGCGTCAAGCCCCAGATTTCAGCTCCATATGTTAAAATGGGTTGAATCTGACAATCGAAAAGTTTAAAAAAAGAAGGCAGGAGAATGCTCGCCAATTGACCACATCGTTCTTATGATTGCTGTAATTCCTTTCTTGGCCCTGTCTGCGAGATCAGACATCGTATATACAAAACTAATCTTGTTGACAAGTGAATGCCAAGGTATTTGTACATATTCACAATTTTTAACTCGTTATCATCAAAAAAACCATCTTTCCCTTAAGGCATGGTATCCCCCATTCCGAAAAATGACAATGTTCGATTTTTCCATATTTACAATGAGATCAAGACGTTTAGCTACATAAGACAAAATATTCAACTGCGTCTGAAGACCAGTAACACTGTCAGATATTAGTGCAACATCATCAGCAAATAGGAGGATTAGTATTTGAATAAAATCTGGCGTCAACTGAACGCCATGGCGACCAGATTCAAGCACTTCTTTCGTCAGCTCATTTATAAAAAGCGAAAAAAGCACAGGTGAGCAAACTCCCCGTTTCAAGCCTCGAGGGCACAAAAAAGCATCTGTTAATTCACCACCAACACGCACCCTTGCTTTGACAACATTATACATCGATTTTAATGCACTGAGTATCTTGCCTTGTAGGCCGTTTTTATGCAAGATAATCCACAACTTTTCTCTGCACACAGTATCAAAAGCTTTACGGAAATCTATAAATGCTACATACAATTTCCTGTGTCTCACGAGCTGCTTTTGTACCATAGCATAGAGAGTGAATATGTGATCTGCTGTACAGTAACCCTTCCTGAATCCAGCTTGCTCTTCACCAACAATTCCCTTGTCGTCAATCCAGTTTGAAATGCGCTTATTCAATACAAAACTATACACCTTACTACAAATATTGAGAAGAGAAATGCCTCTATAATTATCTGGAACATTCAAATTGCCCTTTTTGTGCAGAGGCTGAATAATGGACAATGACCACTCGTCAGGAAAAAGCTCATGATCAAAGAGATAGTTAAAAAATTTAACAAGGAAAGGCAATATTTGTTCAATGCTATTTTTGTAAAATTCCCCAATGAGTCCATCCGGGCCGGGTGCCTTCCGAGATTTAAGTACATGCACAGCAGCTCGAATTTCTTCTGCTGTTATTGATTCATTGAGCATATCACATTCGATGGTACGCGTGTTATCAAGAGGAACTGAATCGTCGTCACTATTAAGTGTGTAATTTTCGCCATCATCACAAGGAACATCGATATCACCAACTGCATTTGCAACAGTGTCTGGCACAGAATTAAACACATTATCAAAATGATGAAACCATTCATTTTTTGTTATCGTATTTTGCACACCAGTCCTAGATTTCACAGAACGAATGGTATCCCAAAATTTTCTTGCATCATTTAAATTATCCTGTATTGAGCGCACAATCTTTTCTTTATGTAGTTTCTTTTTCGATTCTAATAACTCTTTATACTGTTTTCTTTTTTCAGAGTAAGCTAGACTTTCAGCATCAATGTGGCTTTTGCCAAGTTGGCGCCGATGCCGGCGCAAAAGAGTTCTACTCTGCCTACATTCCAAGTCAAACCATATTTTCATCTTTTCACATCCAATACATTTAGTTTTCTTCATGCAATTTCCTGCATAAACAAAACACTCATTAAATTTAGCAAGCGCCAAATTTATATCATTTTCAATAAGTAACATGGCTTCATCCAAGATAGCTCTCACCTCGACACTGCACATAAGGTCATTGTAAGCAACATGCTGATCATCATTCCATGTGTATTTTGTAATTGAAAAGGTTTCACGATCAATGTTTTGTTCGGAATATAAAACATTATGACGATTGAGAGACAATTCAATGGCAGCGTGTTTTGTTTCAACCATAGGTATAACATTAAAACATTTACACATATTTACTAAGGAGTTGGAAACCAAAAAATAGTCTATAACACTGCTTCCATTCGTTGATATATATGTGAAATCTCCCGAGAAAGTCCGGGACACAAGTCCATTTAAAATGCACAGTTCATACAGTTCACACACAGATAACAGATAGCGACCAAAAGAATTAACTACATTGTCCGTTGACAGACGCACTTTATCAGGGGGTTCTTTTAAATCATTACTGTCAATAGATTCCCGCACATCATAAAAAGAATCATGTATGTCAACAGCTTTAACACTGAGTGAACCGGTTCTTGAATTTAAATCTCCACAGATTATAACGGGAGCACTATCATACTCTCTAGCAAGATCAAGCAAACAGTCTTCTAGCATGGAGATACCATTATAAATATCTGTTTCTTCATAATAGATTGAATGCTCGGGAGGTATATAAGCACCAATTAATAAGCAATTAGTCATTGTTCCAATAAGCTTTTGGGAAATCTTTAGCACAATAATATTGTCGAGTTCACATTCAATTCTAGTCACATATTCAGTCAAAGTTTTTCTGACTAGAAACACGACCCCGCCTGAAAGACGACTGTGAGTACTGTCTGACAGTTTGACCCCAGGGGAGACATATGCTACATGAGAAGGGATTAAAGACTCTGGAAATGTCTGGGAAAAGGTTTCAACCAGCAATGCGAAATCATATTTCATAACAAAATAAGACAGATCAAGTTGATTTGTAACGCTCCATATACCTTCTACATTCAGCGACACAATGGAAAGAGATGCTTTGGTGTTATCAACATGGACATTCGCATGAGTATGGTTAACAAGACCAGTATCAACAATATCTGTCTTCAGTTTAGCAACATTACTGACATTACTGTTTATCGCATTTAAAGCAATATTAACAGAAGCAAAACTAACATTATTTGAGTGTTCAGAAACATCGCCGGAATAAGCCAGACTTATCGAACCATCATCAGAATCAAAACAAGGGCTGTGGCCTGACCGTCATTTCTTTGGACCCCCTTTCCCTGATTTTGCTGTGCCTTTTGTTGACGGGTTCTGACACCAGTCTTTGGGCAGTTTACCTTGTGTGGAGGTGGTAACGTCAGAGCGTAATGATTGCTGCCTAGTATGTACTGGAGTGGCTGCTGACGGTTGTCTACTCACCGAACGTCTTTCACTGCCAGCATGTGACTTCCCTCGCCCCCTCCCTCCACCACCACCACGCTGTGACTTTGATGCACTGGATGGCTGCGTGGTAGGGGTGCTGACAGGAGAGCCCCGACCAAAGCCCAGCAAGGATGGCGACTGCCGCTGGCTGCTGCTTCCCTGCCCGTCACCTGGCTGCTCACCCTCGCGTTCTGCACTCCAGGCATTGGCCGTGTCCGTGCTGTCCTGGCGCTGACCCTCGTCTGGACCCCGCTCCACTGCCAGGTCATCCGAGACACTGACATCATCAGCATCCTCAGTTTGCCCAGGATACAGCACTGGGGGGCCTTGGCCCTGTATGGCAGCACGAGTGTCAGTGCGGGTCTGGGACAGTGTGGGAAAACAGGACAGAAAGCAGGGATCGCCATCAGGGGGACAAAGATTGGGGTGGGGCCTGCTGTCACGGTAGCTGCTGCCATTTTCGTGTCGTCTCCTGGATTCCGTCACCACCAGCTTGCCCTTGGAGTAGTAGGCGTGTTTCCCTTCCTGCTGATACTGCGCCATGGTAGAGAGAGAGAGAGAGAGAGAGGAGAGAGAGAGAGAGAGAGAGAGAGAGAGAGAGAGAGAGAGAGAGAGGTCATAATGAACTTGTGTATGTCAGGTTTATTGGTATAACGAGTATTGGTGATGCTGTACAAGAAATGGCGACTAAGAAGTTTTGCACAAGTTCGGTTGATAACGGATGCAGCCTTGATAATCAATAGTCATCCATCGCGTGTCTACGCCACCGAACTGCGCGAGGCTGAGCGTCATGTGTCGTTACTTCTGCTTCGCACTTCCGTGACGTAGGCGTAATTAATAGCAATATTATTATCGTTTGATGGTCTGGCTTAATTAAACTGTCTCGTGGTATGTTGAAATTATGTACTTGAACTGTTGTGCGTGATGCACGCCGTGAACGACCATAACTATTTAGGCTGATAAACGTTGATTTGATTTATTTGGAGTTTGTTTCTGAGCTCTTGTATGACTCACTTGCGTTGCTGGGGGAGGGGGCTCGGGAGGAAGGTCTGTTCTAATTCTTTCAAGGCCTGTGTTGCTGGGGATGAAGGTTTTGATTTTCCTCTGAGTGAAAGCTGTTGGTGTCGCCCGTGGTGAGTTCGTGAAAGCTGTTGGTGTCGCCCGTGGTGAGTTCGTGAAAGCTGTTGGTGTCGCCCGTGGTGAGTTCGTGAAAGCTGTTGGTGTCGCCCGTGGTGAGTTCGTGAAAGCTGTTGGTGTCGCCCGTGGTGAGTTCGTGAAAGCTGTTGGTGTCGCCCGTGGTGAGTTCGTGAAAGCTGTTGGTGTCGCCCGTGGTGAGTTCGTGAAAGCTGTTGGTGTCGGGGAGTATATGGAGGCTGCTGATGGACAGACAGGGTGGTGTACTCAGGAGAGGAACTCTCAGTCATTCCAGATCCCCGCGACTGAGTCACAAATAGTGGTGTCTTGAACACCTTTGGTCACCACTAGAGTGATCCGGCACCTCTGCAGTATCTCCTCCCATGAGTAGCCTCTTAACGACTTGTGCACCTTGTTCCCCATGGATTGCCGGTGTTAAGGCAGCGACATCAAAATGTGCATGTGGCTGTGTATAGGAAGACAGGAGTGAGCGCCGCGGAAGCGACAGTCTGGAGATTAAAGACCATCTGGGTAGAGGTGACAACAACCACTTCAAGAAATGTATTCAGTACGGGACGAATTTGCCGAAGCAGCCATTTCTTTTTTTTTCTGCTAGGACACACGTACATTTTCCCTTACACCTTAAACACTTTCCTGTAGTAGGAAGAAAACTCTAGGGAGAGCTTGACGGCAGAAGGTCTTTGGAGAACACACCTCACCCCTCCTCCACCTCCCTCTTCAGGCAGGTGTTTTGTCCCCGATCTCCTTGCACTCCACGAGGGCCGGGTCGCATCTACTTTATGACTCCAAGATGTTCTTCCTCTATTAGAAATATTCTGGTGCGGCCAGGATTCAAACCGGCACCCCCATGGATGGATGGGCATCTCAAGGCTATGCCTTCTGATGGATACCTTGACCTACGCGCAGTCTACGCTGGAACATTCAAGCCTTGTGGAGGTCACTTTTGTTTCTCCTCGCCCAGACCCAACTGGTTTTCAGTTTCCTCTACCATCGCCTTCAGGATTCTGGTCCAGTTCTTATCCGACATCGAGAACTGTTTCATGAGATCATGGGACGATGAGACTGGAACGCTCTAGCTCCAATCTTGATGGTGAGGACTTTGGCTTGGAAGTCACATACCCTGAATCTGATAGCCAGACCGGCAAACTTCTCTGTCTTGTAAATGTGAGCTTCCTCCACTCTGCTTTCGCCTGGTGCAGTGAGTTTAAACAGAGTAATTAGTTTTGACAATCCTGAGTGGTATACAATATTTGGGCTCATGTCACTCTTCCCGGTGATCTCTGACGATTTCAGAACATGTTCTGTTCTTTCTTTGCCCCGGTAGAGTGAAGAGACTCAATGTCATTCGATTTCCTCCGTGTCATGAGGTTTGAATTCGACGGCAGAGGGTCACATGCAGACCTGGAGATAAAGCTGATCGGAAGAGGAGCTATGTCTTCTTTCATTCCAGCTGAGGCTTCTGTTGAACTCATCCAGGTGACAGCCCTGATATGGTCCTTTGCGGTCGGTTGGGCTGTAGACAACATCAACTGAACAGAATTCAGCTGAGACTTCCATGGAGTTTTCGACATTGGGCCATACTCTTTTAGAAGCAAATATAGCTTTTAGTCTTGTACTGAGAGTTAAATATGTTGTGATTATATGGATGAGCAAAAGTTCTGTCAAATATTTAAAACACAGATCAACTTATATATTTGACTATCACAACGTTCACTCCTTTGGGTTTGGCATTGTAATTCTCGATCGTAGTCTACAAATCATCTTTTTGATCTGAGAAATCAGCGTTCGAATGGAAAGGGACAATGTGATGAACAGCGGTTACTCGTTTGGGTCTGGCGCTTTCATTCTCGATCGTATTCTATAAATGGTGGTCCCTCTCACTTTAAGAAAGCAGCTTATGGGTTGAACGGGGCAATGTATGCAACCTTTAGGTCCACTCGCTGATAACACCGTCTCCCCTCCCCCTCCTTAATATGATTGGACCACCAAACCATCAGGATAGTGATCAGCTTCAGTGACTCAAAAACAATGTTTAGTTCACTTCTGTTTCATTTGGAACTCACAGACGGATGAATACAAAACAAAACAAAAACTCTTTGAAATCGTCCAACGTGAGAGCCTTTATATGTGAGCCATTAGCGGTTGAAAAGAAGCAGCAGGCCACCGCTTTTACACCCTATCGTATCTCTTAAAAGGTGAAGAAGCTCTGTAGTACGTTCTATGCGATGTTCCAATCAGTATAAAAATGTTCCTATAGATTGTTGGGACTTACATGATGTCAGACATAAACATGTAACAGCAGACTGGCTGAAAATCTTGTTCAGAGATGTTCAACCTGATGTGGGGGTAACAGGAACACATACATTTGTTTTCTTTCCACCGGGCCCAGGTCTGTGAAAACATGGCAGTGAAGAACTGAAAGCCGGCGTGTGTACAGAGCATCAACTTTCTATTTTGCTAATGCCGTACAAGGACCAATTATTCAATTTGCAGAGAATATAGTCTGGAAACAAAAAGCTGCCTCGGTTCCAGTGCACACTTTCAAGTGTTTTCCTGTAGTACGCCAGTTCATGAGATTGATTTAAAGTTAATACACAAAAACCCAAAAGCACGCTGCCAGTTTTGTTTTCAGAAGCTCTGAGACAATTAAATTGTTTCTTCCTGCAGGGAAATGTGGGCAAACAAAAAAAAAGAAATCTTAAATAAATGTTAGCGAACCGCCCAGAGAACGTGGACAAACGAGTCACAAGACGAAACACAACTAGTTTCGACCTCTTAGGTCTTCATCAGGTGAGACATTAACGAATAAAACAATGAAAATTCACTTAGCTTTGATCGCTTCAGATCACTTGGTAGGGTTCAGCGCAAGGAAGAAGGCGTTGAATGAGAACGAGGCTGTTGGAAGGGAAATAGTGAGCGAGTCAAAGTCGTAATGAAGATAATAATATTACTGATAGGAATACTAATAATGGTCAAAATACTGAGAAAAAAAAAAAAAAAGGGACAAGATTACTACCAATCTGTGTCAATAAGTATGGGTATGGGAGAAAGGAGAGTGGGTTAGAGGATTCTTAAACAGCAGGGTTGCCGTGGCAACAGTCCCAGAGGCGAAGGCGATGGTGATGTCAATGCCAGTGGTAGTATCAATACTAGCAATAGTATTACTGAATGATACTGCTAACAACGATAGTGAAGGTTAAGGTAATGAAAGCATGATACAGAAATATATTTAGAAAATACAATTTTTATAATAATCAAATAAATAAATAAATGAAACATTAAAGATAATAATAAATTAAAAAATCAGTAAATAATAATAATAATAATAATAAAATAATAATAATAAAAAATGATAATAATAATAATGATAATAAATGCATAAATAAGATAGCTATAAGTTGTGTGAGGTGAATAGTGGGAGATAAGGTAGTATGTGTGTGTGTGGTGAGAGGATATTATGGGCTGAGATAGAAGTGGTGGGTTGGTACATGTTACTTTAAGGTGTAGATGCTATGAGGGTGGAGGGAAGAAGGGGATGGGTTTACGTACTAACTGGGGGAGGGGCAACATATTCACACCTATACACAATCTCTCTCTCTCTCTCTTTTCTCTCTCTCTCTCTCTCTCTCTCTCTCTCTCTCTCCCTCCCCCCCCCCCCCCTTTCACGACCAACGATAAAGGAGCCAGCATTCTATTTATTATGTGTGTGTGTATGTGTGAGTGTGTGAGTGTGTGAGTGTGTGTGTGTGTGTGTGTGTGTGTGTGTGTGTGTGTGTGTGTGTGTGTGTGTGTGTTTCCATTTGTAATATCAGCCTTATTCATTGGTTACCCCCACCTCCACCCCCAGCAACCGCCATATCCACCAACACCCCTACACACATCATTACTAGGGCAGGGGGAGGGGGAGTAAGTCGATTGATGTAGCAAATGGAGAGACTCAGAGAGTGTAGGAAAAGGGAAGATGATGATAGCTGCAACCTATGTCTGAGGTAAACAGAGGGAGGTAGGGTGGTATGGGTGTGTGTAGGTGGGGGATATTTCAGGCTGGGGCTGCAGAGATGGAATGGTACATACTACTTTTGGACGTTGATGCCATGAGGGTGGACGGTGCCCAGTTTGGCAATGAGATGAGATTCCTGCATAAGGCGTTCCAAGCTGTCACTCTTAGTTGCCAAAGTGCCAAGACTTTGACATGGTTGATGTTGTGTTGGGCATGGTTGAAGTGTAGAGCGACTGGTTTGGGCCGATGGTGGCGGATGTCGGCCAGGTGTTCAGAGATGCGCGTCTCAAAAAAATAGAAAAAAAAAAAACATACATTTTTGGCAAGGCATTCTTGACGGGAAACTCTGTCACGATCTCATTACTGATTCTTTTAAAACCTTGCCAATTTGGACGAACGGAATTTAGGAACATTGTTGAATATACTCTCTGTGAGAGGCAGAACAGTTCATTTTGTTGTTGTTCATTTGCTGCTGACCTTTTTGCCCAAACGTTGCAGGATGCGCTGTATCTGAGTGTTTTTCTGTTGCTCCGAGGCCAAATTCAACACGCACAGAACAGGATTCAGCGCCATGTTGACAGGCAGGACGTACGTTGTCACAGCAGAACGGATTCCCTGAGGCGTGGACTGCTGTGTAGGCAACAGCAACATCAGGATACCCACCAGAAACCAGCCGCAGGCGTCAATCACTGAAATGTTAATGGTACGACGAGCCAAGCTCAGCCGGTGAGATCTTTGAGGGTCGACCAGAAACACAATGGGGTCGGCATGAACGGCGTTGTAGATGTACACCTGACCTGCCAGTGTCAGTCCCATCAGCCGAGTGTTCATCACGACAAAAACGCGCGTGTCTGTGTGAAGAGCATCTGGAACATAATTCACTGGGAAAGGAACACAAAAACTGGTTTGATGGTGGAAAGACCAAGGAGAAAGATGTGCTGCAATGGACTAAATTAGGCCCATCCCCCAACACAGGACGCTGGAGCTGATCACCTGTCTTCTGCCCCATACCTGTAGGTCTGGCCAGGCCAGACTGCAGCAATGATTCACTGTGAGACACGTCAAGATAGACGCAGACACCTGGACAGACAGCAAGTACAGGAAGCTGGACAAAGCTCACCAGGAACTATGTCTCCACCACCTGTCCTCCCAAAGGTACTGACCATGGAACAGCTGGTCAGCCAGACACAGCCCCAACAGATACACGCCTATCACCAGGTTCGATGTGGACAGCTGTGACATAAAGAGGACAACTCCAGTGTTGGTGTCCATTCTCCTCTCCAGGTGCTGTGGTCTTTTGAGGAGGAAGAGGCTGTAAACGTTGTCCAGTAGAACCAACGCCGCCAAGACTGCTGTCATAGCGAGTAGGGCAGACGAACGCAGCAGACTGTGGCAGGTGAGTGGTGAGGCAGGGGAGTGACAGTGTAGAAGATTGAAGCCTGCCGGCAGGTGCTGAGGGCAGCACAGCGTGAGGACGTCGGTGTACACAGAGCGCAGCTTGTTCAGGGAGCTGAGCCAGTGACGCGGGAGTTGGTGCAGCCCGCAGA
>JAMYXO010000035.1:22500-30000 GCA_033310375.1 Conus canariensis | reverse complement strand
TGATCCTTATATTGATTTTCCAAATGAGAATTTACATAATATTTTAAAAGATATGGAGGGTCGTTTTTGTTCAGTTCAGTATAGTTTGTGTCATAATTTGCTTTGGTTTGTTTCCATTTGGGAATGGGTGAAAAAGACGAATTGACAGCTATTTCACTTTGGTTAATGTTGGTTTTTTTAAGAAGAGTAGATGTGTATGACTGAATAAATTTAGTTGATTTTATGTATTTTGCTCTTTTAGCAAAATCTGTCTCTGAATTGAGAGATACTTCATTTGTACAGAAACTTTTCTGTGAAAGGTTCTTTAAAACAAATTTAGAGGAGGACATTTTTCGAAACTCGTTCAAAGGTAAGATTCCAATTTCATTATACGTCCCAATGTTACATGTATGTGTGGGAACTCCAAGAGCAAGTTTATATGCTTTGCAATCTACACTTTGTAACTTATTAAGTAAATGCTGTGGAGCACTGAAGAAGACTTCTTGAGCATAAATCAATCTAGACCGCACAAGAGCAGAAGATAGGAGTGTTAAGCTCTCTTTATCTTGTCCCCATTTTTGTTTGCTTATGATCTTTAGAAAGTTTAAACTTTTTCTTGCTTTATTCAAAATATATTGAATATGTTGGCTCCATGACAGTTTTGATGTTAAATACACTCCTAGGAATTTAACAGATTTGATGTATTGTAAGACCGACCCATTCAGGGTAAATTGTGGAAGTTTCTCTGGGTCATATCCAGAGTTAAAAAGCATTAGATTTGTTTTTTCGGTCGACAGTGTCAATCCATTTTCATGTAAGAAACTACTGATTTTGTTTAATTCATGTTGATATTTGATCTTTATGTAATTTAAGGATCTTAATGGGGTTTTTCTTTTCATAGTGACTTTCATCCACAGACATATGTCATCAGCAAACTGTACTAAAACTATGTCTTTGGATAAGCCTTTTGTTATATCTGCAATTAGGATATTAAATAAAATTGGAGATAATACTGATCCTTGTGGAAGACCCATTTCCAGTGTTCTAGTGGTGGAATATGTATGCTCTATTCTTGTTTGAATAATTCTACTTTGAAGGAAAGCTTTGACATAGTTATACATGGTTCCATTTATTCCAATAGTTTTCAGTTTATACAAAAGTCGTTCATGCCATACTTGTTCGTATGCTTTCCTTATGTCAAAGAACGTTGCCAGGATATTTTTTCGACTTGCGAATTGTTGTTTGACATGTGTTGTGAGTTTCACTAGATGTTCTGTTGCTGATCTGCCTTTCTGAAAACCAGCTTGATTTATAGGGATAATTTGATGTTTGGTACAAAAATAAAGTAATCTGTTTAGGACAATTCTTTCCATTAGTTTGCATGTATGCGACGTTAGGGCAATTGGGCGGTAGCTGTTTATGTTACTTCGAGATTTTCCTTGTTTATGTATAGGAACTATGATAGAGTGCTTCCATAATGAAGGCAAATTGCCATCTTCCCAGCATTTTTGAATGAATACTGAGATAAAGCGCTTTACATTAGGTGGCATATGACGTAACATTTCATTAGAGACACCGTCTAAACCCACTGATGTTTTTCTGGTGCCCAGATTTGCAAGACATTCTTCTACTTCTTGAATTGTTATGGGAGTATTTAGATAGTGGTTCATTACAGGGTCTGGATCGTTGTACATGGACTTTCCTTCTTCTTGTTCTCTGTGCAGTCTATTTACTGTTAACAAACTATCTTTGCTGCTATTTTTGGCGAAAATGTGAACTAAAGCTTCGGCCTTTTCTAGATTTGAAGGGAAATCAGAGTTTGGGAGCTTTACAGGACATTTTGGCAAGTTTACTCCATCTTTCATTGTTCTTAATTTTTCCCACACTTTTTGGAAATCTTTATGATTTGATATTTCATTCTTACAAAAGTTAGACCAATATTGCTGTTTTGCTTGTGCTGTGATGTGATTAAAATGATTTTTTACTCTTTTTTTCTCAAGAAGCTTTTTAGCGCGCTCTTCTCCTTTGCTTCGTAAATATTCTCTCAGTTTGATGTTTTTCTCCTTTTTCCCTTTTTCACATGCCTCATTCCACCAGGCATTACCTGCGTGCTTTTTTGTCCTTGATTTGACAGGTTTTATCCTAGGTATTGACTGATTCGCAGCAGAAAGCATAGCATTCTGAAACTGATCGTATAGGTCGTTAATAGATTGAGTATCAAGTTCTTTTGTGTCGACATAGAATGTTTTTAGTAATTCCGTGAATTTACCCCAGTTAGCTAATTTATAATTATATTTTGGGACTTTTTCCTTTGTTAAATCTGTTGGTTCAGACCTTGAAGTTTCAAAGGTAGTGATGATAGCAATATGATCACTATTGAGTGTGTCATCAAGGGTTTGCCAATCACAAAGTGGCGCTAGATCTGGAGATATTAAAGTTAGATCTATTGCACTTGGCTTGTGCTTAGGGTTGTCAGGAATACGTGTTATTCTCCCGTCATTTAAAAGATATAAGGACGAGTCGACTAGATTTTCAATAAAACGGTTACTAGTAATTAACTGACAATCCTTTTCCCAAAACGGGGAATGTGCATTAAAATCTCCAGTTATAAGATATCTATTGTTTTCATCTGGTCTTATATGTAATGATCGTAACCATTCAGAATTAAACTCGTTAGGTCCACGTGGTAGATAGATTGACACAACAGTTAATATGATGTTGGTGTTTACCTGAACCTTGACTGCGCAGGAATAGGAATCAGGTGTGTTTGGTGGAACAGGACTTGCACAGGAGGTGTAGTTCTCTCCTTCCTTAATGTATATGGCTACGTTGATTTTATCATTAGTTTTCCCCTCTTGAACAACTGGGGGGAAGTAATAGCCAGCGAGTTTAGGTAATTTGTTTCTATGTGTGTTTAGGGATTGTAAGGCCAATACATTGTAGTTTTCTTCTGCAAGTTTTTGTGCTAGTTGGTCAAGGGAGGTTATAATAGATCGACAGTTCCACTGAAATACCTTAAAAGAACCGTCTTTTAACATTAGAAATTTTCACTTATCAACTGATGAAATAGGTACCTGTAAGATAATGCAAACGATATTCAGATAAAGTAAATAACAATTATATATTAATGAATGACTGTGCCAATGGAAAATGAATGATTATTTTTTATACTGCAATTTAAATATTAACGTGAGTTGCACTCTAGTCACAAGTGGTGCTGGTATTTTGCAAAGTTCCACTTTCACCAGTCCCCCAGCACGCTGAACCTGTTGCTCCAGGGGTCCAGGCTGTAGAGCAGAGGATCTGGGTAGGGCTGGTAGTACCAGGACGGCTGGTACCGTGATCGTCGGATCCTCCTGGGTCGGCTCCACAGCAGGTCTCTCACGTGACGCCCGATATTGCTGGCCAGGACGCTTGCACCACTGTTGGTGGGGTGGAGGCCATCACGGAGATGCCAGGAGCTCACGCGCAGGTTGTTATGGCTGATCAGGCTGACGTCCTCGTCTTCACTCAGCTCTGATGTCAGGAGGGCATTGAAGAGATATCTCTTGATGGTCAGTTGAGTATCTGTGACTGGTGCTACTTTGCTGACAATTATTTGTGTGTGTGTGTGTGTGTGTGTGTGTGTGTGTGTGTGTGTGTGTGTGTGTGTGTGTGTGTGTGTGAAAACGACTGCACAAACAGCGTTTAGACAGTTCACTTAAGTAATCTAGGGAACACACACACACACACACACACACACACACACACACACACACACACACACACACACACACACATACAGACACACATACACACACGCGCGCTTCTTTTTCATATACAAGGTACATATCCGACATGCCTGCCCATGCAGGATGCAATGACTAGAAGATTACACATATTTTGACATATTTGCTTTAATTTCATGGGCCAAGTTATTACCACTGAATACCTATTGCTCTCTTTCCCCCCTCCTTCACAAACTCATTTCATTGGGCACAACAAGTTTTTCATAGTGATACGTTTTGGTTTTCTGTTCAATTTCAAGTTGTTCATTTTTGAAAAATGCATATTTTTTTCAACCTTACACATATTACTAATTTCTCTCACGAAGTATTTGATAGCGAGTCGAATTTTGTTTATTCTACATCCGTACGTCTAACCCATAAAATGATACGTTAAAAAAATGTCATCAGTATTTACATATTCATCGTCTCCAAATAGAGCCAAGTTAATATCAGACTTCAGTCGGCTACAATGTTCACATTTTCTTTTGATCTTTTTCTATCCCCACCCCCTAGAAATGCCTTGCAAACTGACATCATCACAGGTAATGTTGAGTTAAATCATAGCTCACGTAGGATTTAGTGGTCAGTGTCTGTACTGTATTTCGCGTCTGAAAGGAAATTGTGACTGGGGGTTATTGCTCAGCCTGTCTACTGTCTATCTCATCTTTGAGATACTTGTCACTGGGATGTGATGGTCAGTTTGTGTACTGGTTGTTGCTGTAAAATAATCATGTGTGTGCAGTGCCAGAAACACCAACATGATGGGTAATGTGCGTTCTGAAGTGATGTGTCGAAGGTGTGGGAGATTAGGTTTAGAGTAAATATTTCAATTCAATCATTACGAGGCTGCTTGGTGGTGCTTGGTCTGCAGTTGAGACGCGCGGAAAGTCACTTTTTTGCGAAGAATTGTACCTACTGTGGGTGTACAAACAAGACAACTCTTTGTCATGCCTTGTTGTTGTCTAACCTTATCTTGACAGTATGGTGAAGTGACTCACTGTCCACTGTTTTCGCACGGAATGGGGGCGTGGGGTGGACACGGCCGATAGGTGCAGAACTTTTCATCACCGCCATCATAACAGTCCTCTCGAGAATCGCACACCAGAGTGAACGGCACAACGTGCTTCTCCCGCTCACAGAGAAAGTACAACGGAAATAAAGTGGGGGGTGCTTCACACCATGACGAAAGTGACGTGTCCCACGCAGGGTCTGTGACGTCATCTGTGGCCAGGCAGCGACTTTCGACGTCACAAGCCAGAAATGTGAAGGTCCAGTGCTGGTGAGGGCAGCGAATTAAAGATGAGGAAAGTCGGTGTGGGGAGGTGGTTCCATTCCCCAAGTCTGGCAGCGAGACGAGTGGGGGAACTTTAGATTGTTCTGATTTCTCTGACAGCTCACATATGTAATGTACAGTTCGTCTTTTGCTACATTCAGTAAGGTCAACATAATCACCAATGGTCATGTTCACAGTACCACACAATGGGAAGAAGCGATTTTCGTCTGTTTAAGAGCAAAACTCCTGATATTATATGGCTTACAAGAAAAAATATATATGGACAATACGAATTATTCGCTCTTACATTTGTAATTCTCCACACTCTCTCTCTATAATATATTTCCACCTTTTTCAAACGCGCGCACGCCCACACACACACACACACACACACACACAACACACACACACACACACACACACATACACACACACACACACACACACACACACACACACACACACACACACACATTCAGACACACACAGTCTGACACACACAGTCACACACACAGTCACAAACACACACACACACACACACACACACACACACACACACACACACACACACACACACACACACACACCGATGTATATGACAGGAGCAGCGAAGGCCGTAGTCCCATCATCGTACTGTAAGTTACCGTGGTACCTGTGTTATAAACAATACCAGTTAGTTATTACATTGGGACATCAGAAACCGTTCGAAATACGGTCTAGACGTGCGGAGTTCGCTACGTTAATTGAGAGCAGGGGTCCATGGAGCCCTGATGTCTTCAAATAGTCTGTAGCCAAAAAGGAACACACTTTGGGTGCACATTTCTTCGTCTGCGGAATTCACGCAGTTTGCCCCATAGAGGCACGAAACACTGGAGAAAAACACTGTAGATACAATTCAGATGTTTCAATGATTTTGTTTATCTTTTGTCGAAAGAAAAAAAAAAGACACACGAATATGGAGGAGAAACGCACCACTCATGCAGCAGACACAAGAGGAAAGCTCTCTCTCTCTCTCTCTCTCTCTCTCTCTCTCTCTCTCTCTCTCTCTCTCTCTCTCTCTCTCTCTCACTCTCTCTCTCTCTCTCTCTATCTCTCTCTCTCTTTCTCTGTCTGTCTCTCTGTCTGTGTGTGTGTGTGTGTGTGTGTGTGTGTGTGTGTGTGTGTGTGTGTGTGTGTGTGTGTGTAAAAACGACTGCACAAACAGCGTTTTGACAGTTCACTTAAGTAATCTAGGGAACACACACACACGAACACACACACACACACACACACACACACACACACACACACACACACACGCGGCGCGCGCGCGCGCATGTTATTTTTCATATACAAAGTACTCGGGGTAGTAGAACATCCGGCATGCCTACTCATGCAGGATGCGATGTTTAGAAGTTTACAGATATCTGGACATTTTTTTTTCTATTTCATGGGCCGAGTTATTACCACTGACCACCTATTGCCCTCTTTGTTATTCCTCTCCTTCAGAAACTCATTTCATTGGACACATCAGCAAGTTTTTTTCATAGTGATAAGTTTTGGTTTCTTTCACGAAGTATTTGATAGTGGGTCGAATTTTGTTTATTCTACATCCGTTTGTCTAACCCTAAAAAATGATATGTTAAAAAAATGTCATCAGCATTCACATATTCATCGTCTCCAAATAGAGCCATGTTGATATCAAACTTCAGTCGGCGACATTGTTCACATTTTCTTTTGACCTTTTTCTATCCCCAGCCCCTAGAAATGTTTTGCAAACTGACATCGTCACAGGTAATGTTGAGTAAAATCATAGCTCACGTAGAATTCCAATTAGAAAAAATACAATTTGTAACCAGAATATTATGATAAATTGTTACTTGGAATCCTTTCCAATTTGGAGGCATTTGTAATTTGGTTTAATTGGTTAGATTGTGTACTGTCTCGTCTTTCAAATGCGTGTGTATGGAATTCGTTGGTCAGTTTATGTAACTTGTATGTCGTCTTTGAGATAGCTGCGATTGGAATTTATTGGTCAGTCAGTGTACTGTCTCATCTACAGATAGTATGAGCGGGATTTATTCCTCAGTTTATGCACTGTCTATTGTTTTACAGATATGTATAACTGGGATTCAGTGGTCAGTGTCTGTACTGTGTTTTGCGTCTGAAAGGAAATTGTGACTGGGGGTTATTGCTCAGCCTGTCTACTGTCTATCTCATCTTTGAGATACTTGTCACTGGGATGTGGTGGTCAGTTTGTGTACTGGTTGTTGCTGTAAAATAATCATGTGTGTGCAGTGCCACAAACACCAATATGATGGATAATGTGCGTTCTGAAGTGATGCCAAGACAGATGAGGCGTTGGACAGCAATGGATGGCTGCACACTGGGGATGTGGGTCAATGGACACAGGACGGGGCCTTGAAGATCATTGACAGGAAGAAACACATCTTTAAACTGGCTCAGGGAGAATACATTGCCCCAGAGAAGGTGGAGAACGTG
>JAMYXO010000035.1:15000-17500 GCA_033310375.1 Conus canariensis | reverse complement strand
AAAGAGGTCATGCCATGGCAATATGCTCAGCTCTCCTAATGACCAGAAGACCAAAATGGCTTACAGAACAGCTTGCAGCAAACTGCAAGCAAAATTGCGAGTCATGGAAAATTCATGGTGGATAGCATTGGCCGAACGCACACAGATGTATGCTGATCAGGGAAATTCCAGAGCCTTCTATGAATCGCTTCGCGCAATATATGGTCCAAGCTACCAACTGCAGGCACCACTGCACTCTTCGGATGGCACAAGCCTACTTGTCGACAGGCAAGCTATACTACACCGATGGACCGAACATTATGGAAACCTGTTCGGGGAAGAGAGGACTGTGGAAGCAACGTCTATAGACAACATACCTCAGGAAGAGGTAAAGATGGACCTGGACAATGCCCCCACACATGAAGAAATCAAGGCAGCAATAAAGAAGCTGGAATGTCACAAAGCACTAGGTATTGACGGTATCCCAGCAGAGGTATATAAACATGGAGGAGACACCCTCATTCAGAAGCTTGAGAAGCTATTCACATTGTGCTGGAATGAAGGAGTAGTGCCACAGGACGTGAGGGATGCAGTGATTGTCTCCCTCTATAAGAATAAGGGTTCCAAATCAAACTGCTCCAACTACAGAGGCGTCACACTGCTCTCCATTGCTGGCAAGATCCTCGCCCGGGTTCTTCTGGACATGTTCGTCTCATCCATTGCTGAGGTAAACTTCCCGGAGAGCCAGTGCGGCTTCAGAGCAAATAGAGGAACAGCTGACATGATCTTCGTGTGGAGGCAGATCTCAGAGAAGTGCAGAGAACAGAACATGAACCTATATGCAGCATTTATAGACCTCACGAAAGCCTTCGACACAGTCAGCAGAGATGGCCTATGGAAAATAATGACCAAACTGGGATGCCCCCCAAAGTTCCCTGCAATGCTACAACAACTCCACGAAGGACAGATGGGTCAAATCAAGTGCAATGGTGATTACTCTGAAGAATTCCCAATCAGCAATGGAGTGAAGCAAGGCTGCGTATTAGCCCCTACACTCTTCGCGATCTTCTTCAGCATGATGCTGAGAGAAGCAAAGGAGGATTTAGACGAGGGGATTTATATCAGATTTAGGACCGACGGCAGCGTATTCAATTTGCGAAGGCTTATGGCCCACACGAAGACTTCAGAAGAAGCTATCTTGGACCTGCTCTTTGCAGATGACTGCGCCCTCCTGGCACACACAGAAGAAGCCCTGCAGGGCCTCGTAGACAGCTTTTCACAGGCAGCCAAGGCATTCGGTCTGACTATAAGTCTGAAGAAAACTGAAGTCCTCAACCAAAAAGCACCAGGGACCGCGTACACTGCTCCTCACATAAGCAATGATGGCCATCCCCTTAACACGGTAGAGCATTTCATCTACCTGGGCAGCGTCATATCGAACGGCGCTACGGTGACCAAAGATGTGTGTCCTCTGGTAGAACAGGCACAGTAAAACTACAGAATAATTAAGTAGCACAGTACAACTACAGAATGACTCAGTAGCACAGTAAAACTACAGAATAACTCAGTAGCACAGTAGAACTACAGAATGACTCAGTAGCACAGTAAAACTACAGAATAACTCAGTAGCACAGTAAAACTAGAGAATGACACAGTAGCACAGTAAAACTACAGAATAACTCAGTAGCACAGTACAACTACAGAATGACTCAGTAGCACAGTAAAACTACAGAATAACTCAGTAGCACAGTAGAACTACAGAATGACTCAGTAGCACAGTAAAACTACAGAATAACTCAGTAGCACAGTAAAACTACAGAATAACTCAGTAGCACAGTAAAACTACAGAATAACTCAGTAGCACAGTAAAACTACAGAATGACTCAGTAGCACAGAAAAACTACAGAATTTCTCTGTTGCACGGTAAAACAACAGCAACAACAACAAAAGAACGATAAGGTCTTAAAAAGGTCCCACCATAAGGTCTTAAAAAGGCCAGATCAGGTCTTAAAAAGGCCAGGTAAGGTCTTTAAAAAAATGTCAGATAAGGTTTTTAAGGGTCAGATTATGTGTTAAAAAGATCCGATAAGGTCTTTAAAAAGGTGCCCCCTACCCCCGTCTTAAAAAAGTCAGATCGAGTCTTAAAAAGACCAGATACGGTCTTTAAAAAGTCAGGTAAGGTCTTAAAGAGGCCCGATGAGGTCTTAAAAGGGTCAGGGTCAGATAAGGTCTTAAAAGGGTCAGACAAGTTCTTTAAAAGGGTCAGACAAGTTCTTTAAAAAGGTCATATATGGTCTTTACGTGTCTACCTTGTATTCTGTTTCTTTAACAAGTCGTATGTGTGCCACATGGTATGTGTCTTTGTGTAATGTTATGTGTCTCTGTTCTATATCATGTGTCTTCGTCCTACGATGTGTATTTTGTCCAATGCCATGTTTTGTCCTACACTGTCTTTTGTCCAATGCCATGTTTTGTCCTACGATGTGTCTGTTGTCTATCTTTGTCATGTAGTGTGCCTTTG
>JAMYXO010003586.1:0-19710 GCA_033310375.1 Conus canariensis | reverse complement strand
AGACAGAAAGACAGACACAAAAAACAGACAGACACAAACACACAGAGACAGACGAAAAACAAAAAAAGGCAGAGACACAGAAAGAGACAGACAGACAGGGCAAAAAACAGAAAAAACAAAGACCCCGGATACAGAGACAGAAGACAGGACAGACAGACGGGGAGAGACAGGCAAAAATTATGAAATCACACACAAAAAGCACTGAGGGGACAGAAGATAAACACACATTTAAAAAACCAAACAAAGCCAAAACGTGAACTCGCAGGCTGGTTTGAATGTTTATGCGCTTTTGGGGGGCGTCGTGTTCACTTATTTTACCAAATTAAATTTATTTATTTATCAAAATCCCTTGAGAATTACCCTTTTTATTTATCTATCTATCTATCTATCTATCTACTATTTCTTTTCTTTTTTTTCTTTTTTTTCTTTATTAATCAAAGCCCCTTTGAAAATTTTTTGAAACAGCCACAGGGTGGGGGGCTGGGGGGGCACTTACTGATTTTTTTTTGTTGAGAAGAAAAAGGGAACACGGACAGACGGACGTTCTGATCCAGGTGTTTTGGCTGGATTGGGGGTCAGAACAGGAAAGGATGGGTGGGAGGAGGCAGAAAATGATTTTTAGAAGAACACCTGATGGGGGCCAAAAAACACTGGGGCTGGGTAAGCCATAAACAGGCTCCCTTGGGAGGTGGGGGGGGGGGGGGGCTGGTGGGGGGAAAGATATGTGGAAACAAGGGGCCGGGGGTGGGGGAAAAGAAAAGGGAAGGCCAAGATGATTTTTTTTTTTTTCTGGCCCGCATTTGACACAGATAAATTATTTTTTAAAAAAATTTTAAAAAACATTGGCCTGAATGATTCAAAAGTTATATACGATAACTTAAATCAGAAATGTTGAAGGAAAATCAAAACAGACCTGTTGTTTTCTTTTGTTCGTTCTGACTAACAATACTGGAATAACCCCAAGGATGGATAACACTCCCCCATAATTAAATTTTTAAATTTTTTAAAATTTTCCATCTAATTATAAAACGAACGTTGTCCATATGCCCATGGCAACCTAGTAATTTCATTAAAAATTCTCCTTAAGAAAAAAACCAGACTGTTTTTAATATTTATCATGCCATAAAAATCTGTCGCGAGGAATTCGACAGATCAAACCACACAGATTACGTGAAACGCAAGCGGGTGAACGTTTCCTGCAGAAAATTTGGTCCTTTTTGGGATGATTTTGAACCACGGTCCGTTTCAAAAAAAGCTGACGACATGGGCCTTACGCTTACAGCTGATCCTAAGCTAACAAAATTTGCACACCCCTTTGAGGATGTACCTACTCATTCTTTCCCACAGCCGCGCGTATGGCACGTGTGGTCCGCCACGCAGCCAGTTCCAGCTAGCGTCATAGCTCACTCAGTGGTATAGAGCCGACTCGCAATCTGGTGATCCTGGGGTTGCGGTTCGAATCTCCACGCGGCCATTTCGGTACAGGGGATTTTTCCCTTCGGAGTTAACAGTGGTTCTGACTCCATTTCCCAACAGTCCTTCGGTGAGGACCTATAAACCGAGGAACCGGTGGGTAATGCACAGCATAACATCTTGCATACACGTCAAATCCCTCACCAACTTTCGGAAGGAGAAGGCCAGTTTGGCCGTTGGTATGGATGACCCGTTACACATTAGCATGCACCCTGCGTGAGAAATGGAACGAATGAAGAAAGTAAGCAAAGTGAGTGAACATATTGAAACGATATGGACTGGATGACACGGAACACAACTGAATGAAGCGCCAGCTGGCGCTCATCAGTCGGCAACTACCCCATGTTGGCAGACCGGTTTGTAAATGAACGAGTGTGAGTTTGTAAAGCGCTTAGATCTTGGTCACTGTAGCCCCCCTGAGATGGGCGCCCATATGAAGTATTCATAGTATTCATAGTCAGGTGGACAACATTGCTTATATGCTCCACCAACTGCAAAGGGCCATATCAATGTTGTCACCTGGATAAAAATCAACTTTCCAGGTCGATTAAAACAAACATGTCACACTCTTCCTCTTCAAACAGTATTTTCTATTTAAAACCATTTTTAAAATCGGCATCATCATCGCAAATGAGAGACGTAATTAAATAGAGGAACTAACCCTCTTTTACGGTCGTCAACGGATTTCTGTGTTGTTGTTTGTTTTTGTTGCTTAGGAGCATTGAGTTGTGTGGGTGTGTTGTGTGTGTGTGTGTGTGTTGTGTGTTGTGGTGTGTGTGTGTGTGTGTGTATTTGCACATGCATCTATGTATGCGTGCATGAATGCATTCAGAGCGGTTGCGTGCATATGTGTGTGTGTGTGTGTAGTGTGTGGTGTGTGTGTGTTGTGTGTGTTGTGTGTGTGTCTGTTGTGTCTGTGTTTGTGTGTGTGACTGTGCGCGCGCATCGTCCAAGCAACGTGTGTGTATGCATATGTACTGTGTCTGTGTGCATGTTTGTGTGTTGCATGTGTGCGTGCGTACATGCATGCATGCTAGCGAGTGTGTGTTGTGTGTGTGGGTGTGTGTGTGTGTGTGTGTGTGTGTGTTGTGAGTGTGTGTGTGTGTGTGTAAGAGACCAGACAGACAGAAACAGAGACAGAGAAGAATAGAACCTGAGCATTTTTAATGTCACTAGCTATGCAGCTTTGATGGCATGGAGGCGAGGGGGGGGTTGGGGGGTGGGGGGGGGGTGTGCAAAGCAAAAGGAAAGATAACGAAAACAAAAAATCTGAATTCAAACATAAATTAGTACAACGCTTGTATTCCAAAGCAACACACGCCTACATACTGATCAACCAGTATTTCAAAATGCATTCTGAGAGACAAGACAGAGAAGACAGAGACCAGAGAGAGAACAGACGGAGAGAAGAGAGGACAGAGGGAGAAAAGAGACAGACAGAGAGAGGAGTCGATAATGACCGACAACCAGTATTCAAAAATGCACTGACAAGAAGACAGAGGAGACAGAGACCACAGAGAGAGACAGAGGGAGAGAAAGAGACAGAGGGAGATAAAGGAGAGACAGAGAGAGAGAGAGAGAATAAACCGATCAACCAGTATTCAAAATGCATTGACAAGACAGATGAGAGACAGAGACAAGAGAGAAACAGAGGGACAGAAAGAGACACGAGAGAGAAGAAAGAGAGATACAGATGTCACAAAGAGAGAAGTATTACCGATCAACCAGAATTCAAAATGCACTGACAAGAAGACATGAGAGATAGAGACAGAGCACATGAGAGAGAGACAGAGGGGAGAGGACAGAGAGAGACAGAGAGAGAGGAAATAACCGATCAACCAGTATTCAAAACGCAATTGACAAGACAGAGAGAGACGAGGGAGAGAAAGAGAGAGACAGAGAGAGACAGACAATAGAGAGAGAGAAAACAGGAGAAGAGGGAGCATATCAGACAGGTCAGACAGGCAGACAGAACAGACAGACAGAGACAGAGGACACCAGCACAAGTGTTGAACCATCTATCCCACAGAATGTCCGGGCTGCTGCCCACCGAGCCTCAGCAGCCGATCTGGACCTACCTTTGGCCAGGTTGCCATCCTTCACCCACCTCAAGGACCCTCCGTCTGGGCCCACACCTCCTGGTCAAAGTTTTTGAACCCGGGCGCCCCAGTCTCTTCTGCTTCCACAGGATTATCACTGGACAGAATTTGCTGGGCATGCGTCGTCTTTTGAATAGCACTGGCAACATCCGTCATTCCTCATCATTTGTCATCAGCAACATCACCAACATCATCCCATCAACAACAAGAATGGAGATCCACTTGTTCCATTTCTTGTCTGGCTGTTGTCTTGTTCAAGGCTAAACCACCTTGTCTCACGAAGGTTGTTGTTCATTGATGATGATGATGAATGAATGACATAGATGATGATGACAAAGATGATGATGATGATGAGATGGGAGATGATGATGATGGATGATGGATTATGATGACGACGGACGACGAAGAAGAATTAGCAGACGAGGAGAACGAGAAGGATGAAGAGGAAACTACGACCATGACGATGACGATGACGATGTGTGATGATGATGACCGAAGATGATGATGATGGATGATGATGATTGATGATGATGATAACGATGATGATTGGTGAAAGACGACGACGATGATGAGATAATTAATGATGAACATAATCATGATGATAATGATGATAATCAAATCATGATGACGATGATGTATTATGAAGACGAGATTACATCCTTGCATAAGGCTGCTATGCGGCACAGTTGTAGGTAAGGCCCTGCAGATAGAAAATGGTTGATGTACGAGTAGGGGAAGTGAAGAAAGGAGGAGGGTGGAGGGAGGGACATTGACGAGACGACGACCTACCCGCCTTCTGTTGCATCATGTAACTGTTCTCGGTCACACGTTGTAGACGATGCCCTGTCAGGCCTGAAGTTGTGACATGAATTGGCGACTGAAGAGGCGACTCTTCGTGTAGAACAGTTCCAAACTCCTCCTTCGCCTTCACAGCCATCTCCCTATCCCCTCAGAGGCCGCCTTCCGCCATTGATGACCTCTGGACTCTGCTTTCTTTAGAATTCACGAGCGTGCTTGAAAAATTAGTAAATTGACATGCTTTGTTTGTTGGGTTTTTTTTTTTTTCTGTCCCAATCATCTGTCTCACTCCAACCGCCCCTCCCCCCCTCCCCCCCCCCCCCCCCCCACCCCGCCCCCCCCCCCCGCCCATCCCCACAGCCACAGTTAAGCCCGGCCCAGTCGCCAGTCACGGGCCACCGGCAATCGACAGGAGCAAGTTCAATGTCATGTCGTCAAGGATAGGCAACCCATCGGAGGAGACACTTGCACTCAGCCGATCCCATTTCGGGTGGAGTCAGTGACGCCGTATTCCTGATCCAACATACGCAGGACAAATACCACCTACTAAGGCGCCTATTAGACGACAATAATTGCTTAGGGTCGCGAAACCGGCGTGAGTGAGCTCTCCCCCCCCCCCCACCCCCAAACCTCCCCGAGTACTGCTACCCGTTCCAGAGTTCAACGACAAGCCCCCCCCCCCCCCCACCCCCCCCCCCCCCCATCAACGACAGCGGGGCAGGTGGGTGAATTAACAGTTTATTATCATAACATTGCCCTGAACATCGTCAGAAATCGTTGGATGGGTTTGTTTGTTTTTTCCGAGCCCTGAGTAAAAACCTCCCATGGGCCTGACCACCTGGCCCTTCATTTCACTTTACCCTGTGCTGACATGCAACGACCACACTCATACCGTCACATGCAGTTATCAAAGGTCATGTATCTTCCAGGGAAGACGCTGGTCCGGGATGCCGACTCACGTCCAGTGAGAACGTTCTGAACCAACGAGACACTCAGCCAGCGTCCTCCACAGATCGAACGTCCCTTCCAAGACAGTCCTTAATCAACCTTTCCCACGTCCCCTCAAACCAAAGACCCTTATCATTCGTCTATAAACACGTCCTTCTACGACAGTTTCTTCATCCATCGTGTCCACACTTACGTCCCTCCTAGCAACAACATTCCCTCATCCAACTGTTCCGACACAACGTCCCTCCAGCAACAACATCTTCGATGACCAATCTGTCCGTCACACAACGTCCCTCCAGCACAACCGTCGTCATCCATCTGTCCACCACTACGTCCCCTGCCAGCAAACAACAGTAGTCTTCATCCTATCTGTCCCACACTAACGTCCCTCCCAGCAACAACAGGCCTCATCCATCTGTCCCACGACTGAGGACGACCCTCCAGCAAACAACAGTCTTCCATCCATCTGTCCACACTACGTCCCCTCCCAGCAACAACAGTCCCCTCATCCAACTGGGTCCACACGTACGTCACCACCAGCAACAACAGTCTTCATCCATCTGTCCACACAACTCCCTCCAGCAACAACAGTCTTGCAATCCATCTGTCCACACTACGTCCCTCCAGACAGACAACAGTCTTCATCCATCTGTCCACACTACGTCCGCTCCATGCAACAACATTCCTCATCCCATCTGTCCACACTACGTCCCTCCAGCAACAACAGTCTTCATCGCATCTAGTCCACCACTACGTCCCTCCAGCAACAACAGTCTTCATCCATCTGTCCCTACACTAGTCCTCCAGCAACAACAGTCCTCATCCATCTGGTCCCACACAACGACCCTCCCAGCAACAACAGTTCATCATCCATCTGTCCACACTACGTCCCACCAGCATCAACAAGTCCTCATCCATCTGTCCACACTACGGTCCCTCCAGCAACAAACAGTCTTCATCTCATTCTGTCCACACTACGTCCCTCCAGCAAACAACAGTCCCTTCATCCATCCTGTGCCCACACTGACCGTCCCTTCAAACAACAACATCTTCATAATCCATCTGACCACACTACGTCCCTTCACAACAACAGTCTTCATCCATCTGTCCACACTAAGTCCCTTGGGGGGGGTCCAACTAACAACAGTTCTCATCATCTGTCCCAACGCTACGTCCCTTCCATCAACAACAACAGTCTTCATCCATCTGTACCACACTAACTTGCACTTCAACACAGTCTTCATCCACTGTCCACACTAACGTCCTTCAACAACAACAGTCTTCATCCATCTGTCCACACTACGTACCCTTCAACAACAGTCGATCATCCATCTGTCACAACTACGGTCCGCTTCAACATCATCAGCTTCATCCATCTTGTCCACACGTAGCGACCCCATTCAACACCAGTCTTCTTCATCTGTCCACACTACGTCCCCTTCACAACAACAGTCTCATCCATCTGTCCACACTACGTCCCTTCAACAACAGTCCTTCATCCATCTGTTCCACACTAACGTTCCCCTTTCAACCTACAGACAGTCTTACATCCATCTTTCCCCACACTACGTCCCTTCAACAACAACAGTCTTCAGTCCATCCTGTCCACACTACGTCCCTTCAACAACCGTCTTCAATCCATCTGTCACACTAACGTTTTCCCTTCAAACAACAACAGTCATTCATCCATTGCTGTCCACACTACGTCCCTTCAACAACACAGTCTTCATCCATCTGTCCACACTACGTCCCTTCAACAACAACATGTCATCATCACATCTTTCCAACACTACGTCCTTCAACAACAACAGTCTTCATCCATCAGTCCACACTAACGTACCCTCCAGCAACAACAGTACAGTTTCATCCACATCTTCCACACTACGATCCCTTCAACCACAGTCTTCATCCAACCTGACCACACATACGTCCCCTTCAACTTAACATTCTTCATCCATCTGTCCACCCTACGTCCCTATCAAACTATCCCAGTCTACATCCATCTGTCCACACTACGACGCCTTCAACAACAGTCCTTCATCCATCTGTCCACGCTCGGTCCCATTCAACAAAAAGACAGTCCTCATTCATCTGTGCCACACTACGTCCCTTCAAACAACAACAGTACCTCATTCATCGTCCACACTAACTCCCATCAACAACAACAGTCCTCATTCATCTGTCCACACTACGTCCCCTTCCAACAATCAACGAGTCCTCATTCATCTGTCCACACTACTGTCCCTTCAACAACAACCTCTTCATCATGCCCTTAACTTCTCCCTCCCCCCCCCCCCCTCTCTCTCTCTCTCTCTCTCGCTCGCGCTGCGTCGCGACGCAAGCGCTGTGCGGGCGTGCGCGCGTGTGGTGTTGTGGTGCGTGAGTGCGTGCGTGCGTGCGTGTGTACAAGCGGTGCAAACATGCGTGTGTGCATGCATGGCATGTGGTGTGTTTTGTGTGTGTGTGGGTGTGTGTGTGTGTGAGTGTGTGTTGTGTGTAGGTGTTGAGTGCCTTGTCCGTGCATGCGTGGCGGGCACGCGTGAGTATTTGCGTGTATGTATTGAGTGAATGAGTGTGTGTGGTGTGTTGTGTGTTTTGTGTGTGTGGTGTGTAGTGTGTGTGGTGTGTGTGGGTATGTGAGGTGTGTTGACATGATATGTGAGCATGCGTTGCGCACGTCGTGTATGTGTGTGTGGATGTGTGTGATTTTCTGTAACATATTTGTGTGTGTTTCGTTTTACAAATGTTTGAGTTTTTTGGAGTACATAGAGTATGGCGTGTAGTGTGTGTGTGTGTGTGTGTGTGTGTGTGTGGTGTGTGTGTGGTGTGTGCGCGTGCTGGCGCGCGCGCAGTCACGTCTGTAGTGTGTGATCATGCTCATGTGCATTTGTATAGTGTGATGTGATGTGCAATGCCCTGTACATGTTGTTCCGCATGTTTGAGTGTGTGTGTTTAGTTAGTATGTGTTGTGTGGTAGTGTGTTTGTGGTGTTGTATGATGAGTGTGTGTTGAGTGTGGTGTGTGTGTGTGTTTGTGTGTGTGTGTGTGTTTGAGTGTGTGTGTGTGTTGTGTGTGTGTGTGTGTGGTGGTGTCAAAGTCTGAGGTGTTTCTGAGTACCTAAATAATCCTATTCAATATGCTGTCTTCCACACAGAAGCCATGCCAGATTGTTGCATTTTGTTGTGTGATGTGCAAAACACTGCATCTTTCACTAATGCCTGTATCACAATCATCAACATCATCATCATCATCATCATCACATCATAAGTATCATTATTCGACTATCATCATCATCATCATCATCATCAACTTCATCATCATCATCGTCCCATTCTTGATATCACTATTAGCAACTGTTATTTCTTGTTTCCTTTTTCCTCCGGTCCTCTTTCTTCCTCACGTTAAGCAGCACGGCAGCACAGCAAAGGCATCAGCAGATAGTAAGTAGGTAGTATGGAGGTAGTGGTAGTAATCATCATCTTGTATTATGATCATCATTCTCAATATTAATATTATTATTATTATACATCATCATCATCATCATTAATTATTATTATTATCATTAAATATCATTAAATAATAATATTATTGATTATTTATCATTAGAAATCATTTTTATCACTATCATCATTATTTATTTTTCATCATTATTATCTTTAAAATTTGTTCCTCCCCTTTTTAAAACCCCTTTTTCCCTCGTCATTCCCCATTCCCTTTTTTTTCAGATGTCCCCCAAACCCTCAGGCAGTAACAAAAACTTAAAGGCCAACCCTTTTTTAAATTTAAAAAAAGGAAAGTCGGGGTATTAATAGACGGGAAAAATTTTGGTTTGTTTTGATTTTTTCTTTTGGGTTTAAAAATTTTTTTCCCTTTTTTTTCTTTAAAACCCCCCCTCAATGTGCAAAAGGGGTCCAAACAGACAAAAAAAAAAAAAAAGGGAAAATGGAATATTTGGGGGGAAAACCACCGGGCAAAGGGGGGTCCGGATAGTGAGAAAACCTAAAATGGACCTCAGCAAAGGGAAAGGGCAGACGAAATTTTTTAAAATTAACACAGTTTTTTTTTTTTTAAAAAAAAAAATAATTGATGGGGGTTTTTTTGTGCAACATCGGAATAAAAAAGCGGGGTAAAGGTCCCGGGCCAAAAACCCTTAAAAAGGAATTATTTTTTCAGAAGAAAAAACCAATGGTTTTTTGGGCCCTTTTAAAACCCCAAAATAAATTTTTTCATTTTTCCTTTCTTTGAAAATAAAACACCCCCCCCTGTCTCATTTTTGATTGAATATAAAAATATTTATTTAAATATATAATAAATAAATATAAAATAAAACCCACCCAGCGGAAAAAGGCCTAAACGGAATACAAATAACTCCCTTCAAGGGAAAGAAACGAGGGTTTCCCTCTAAGGGGGTGAAGGGTTTTTTATTTTTTTCAATATTTTCTTAATTTTATGCCCCCTTCTTCATCTTCAACCCACCTTTCTTTTTTTTTTTTTTAGTTCGTTTTTCCCCCAAAAATCTTAAATAAAACCTAAAAATTTTGTCAGCCCGCTTTTTTTCCCCCATTAAACTGTTCACATTAATATAGTTTTTTTGTGTGGTTGTTTTGTGGTGTGGGGTTGGTTTTTTTTGTTGTGTGTGGTGGGGTTTTTAATGGGGGCTAATAGAGTGATAGAACTTTGCAGGTTTGTTTGGGTTTTTTTTTTTTTTTAATTCCAGGCTTTTTTCTTTTTTCACCGTTTCTTTTTACTTTTTTTTTGTTTTTGTGTTACATTTTTTTTCATTAGTTTTTTAGGGGCCCATTTTTCCGGGTTTTTAATTTTTTTCCCTTAGACATTTTTGGTCCCTTAAAAAACCCTTTTTTAAAAAAGAATGTAGATTTAAAAAGCAAAAAGCTCCGTTTTAAGAGAGTGTGTACATCATGTGTAGCATGTTTCCCCTTTTTCCCCTTTTCCCCCTTCTCACCCCCCACCCCATTGCTGCGGCCTCGCCCTTTTCCCCTCTCTCTCCACACACAACAAAACAAACACACACACCCCCACACACACACACACTGTTCCCTTCCCCCCCCCACTCCTAAACAAACACACCCCACCCAAAACACACCAACACACCCACCACACCACACACAAAACCGTTCTCTCCCCCCCTCCACTCCTCATACAAACACACACACACAAAACACACACACAAAACACACACAAAATACACACACACAAAAAACACACCCCCCACAAAAACACGTTTCCCCCCCTCCACCCCCAAATACAAACACACAAAACACAAAACACACACACACACACACCAAAACACACCCACACACACCCCAACCACACCAACAACACACACACACACACACACCCCACCCAAAATACAAAAACCCACACACACACACACCAACACCAACACACACACACAAAAATTCTTTTTTCCCTCTCATTGTCTGCGAAACTGAAATTTTTTTCAGGGCCTTCCACACCCCCAAACAGAGAAGGAACTGAAACAACAGTAATTTGTGCGGGTAGGGCAAGTGGCAGGGGGGTGTACGGGGGATGGAGGATGGGCGTTCTGTTCAACATGTTTTTCAAAAAAAGGGTTTCAGAATAGGTAGTATGTCTCTTAAAAATGTCAAGTATGTACGTTCTTTTGGGTGTGAAGGTGATCAAAACGCTGCAAGGAAGCTTCAGGTCAGGACATGTTTTCATGTTAGAAAGAGAGAGAAGGAGAGAGTGGTGTGTGTGTGTGTTGTGTGTTGGTGTGTGGGGTGTGGTGTGTTTTTGTGGTATGTGTGTGTGTGTGGTGTGTGTGTGTGTGGGGTGTGTGTGTGTGTGTTTGTGTGTTTGTGGTGGTGGTAGTGGTTCAGGTGGGGTGGTGGCATAGATGAGTGTTTCTTTCGTACATGGCTTGTGTGTACGTGTGTGTGTGTGTGTGTGGTGTGTTGTGGTGTGGTGTATGTGTGTGGTGTGTGTGTGTGTGTGTGTTTTCGTGTTGTGTGTGTGGGTGTGTGTGTGGTGGTGTGTTGTGTGTTATGTGTGTGTGTGGGTGTTGGTGTGTGTGTTGTGTGTGGTGTGTAATTTAAATATAATTTTTTAAAAAAAAAGTCCCGTTACAGTACACCAAATCATCTTTCTAAACTTACTATCTGACCATCTGGTTTTAAAAAAAAAAGTCTTTACATACCCAAATACTCTTTTAATCTGTACTTTCAGACCATACGGTGTTTAAAAAAAATGTCAGCAAAAAAATTGTTGGGAATGCTTCAACCATTGTCATTTTAAGGGGGTCAAAAATGAAAATGGGCTGTTACATGCGTCACACAGCAAGATGGTTTCCTCAAAAAACTCACTGACTCAACCTAAGCATGCGGGGCCATAAGAAAAAATTGTTGATTGAAGTTTTCATGTGGGATTATTTCTTCAATAGGGTCAGGGAAAAGTGTACATGAATTTTGACATTTCTTTTAAAATTTCATTTAAAAATACATTAGACCCTTCCTGCCTCATTTTTTAACCTTTTAAGAGGAAGAAGCTCCGTGGTGATTCCATGTCATGTGCCCCCACAATGAAGCAATTTTTTAGGTGTTTGGGGCTTGCCCCAAAGTTTGACCCCAAACATTTACACAGATTCCCTGAAAACCTTTTCAAATTCCACCTTTTCCACTTTGAGTTCTTAAAAAATTAACATTTTTCATCGGATCGATTTTTTTACAGGGGAAAGATTTTTAAAAAACTTTGGATGGGTTTTCAATGTTTTTAAAGAATTGTGTAAATGAATGATTTGTGATTTTGATTTTAACATGGTGAAGCCCTGATGTGGCCCTTTGCGGTGGGGCGGGGCTATAAGCAAACATTATCATATCTTATTTTAAAAAAACCCCCATGAATAAAATAGAAAAAGGATAGGACCTTGTTATGTTCCGGTCCCTTTGTTACCCTTTTCACCATTATCTTATTTATTATTATTTTTTTTTTAATTTTTAATGTTTTCCAAAAAAAAACCCAAACCCGCCCGCCTTTTTTTTCCCTTTTTCCGGGCCGCGCTTTAAAGGGCTTTTGGGAGGGGGGGGGGGGGGGGGCCCCCCCCCCCCACCCCTTTTCCCCCCCCCCCCCCCCCCCCCCCCCACACACACACAGTTTCTCGCTCCCCTCCACTCCCTCTCCACACACACACACCACACACCCACACCACACACACACACACACAGGGGTGTTCTCTGCTCCCCTCCCCTCTTCCAACACACACCCACACAACCCCCACACACCCCCACACACACACACACATACACACACACACCACCACACACGGTTCTCTGCTCCCCCACCCGTCACCACACACACACACACAACACACACACACACCCAACACACACACCACACAGAGTGTTCTCTGCTCCCCTCCACCCTCCCCACACACACACACACCCACACCAACACACACACACACAAACCGTACAAACTTCTTTCCTTCCTCTTCATGTCTTTAGAAACTGTAATATCTTGGGGAGTCTTTGCAGCCCAGTAGGGGTGAGTGTTACGGGGTTAGAAACAACAGTAAGCTGTACAGGCAAGGTGGGATGTGGGGGGTGTTGTGTAGAACTGGAAGGGGGAGGGGAGTTGTGTGTACATGTTTTCTATTTTTTGGCTTCAAATACTTGTGGTATGTGTCTTTCCTGTCAAATTTGCATTTTCTTTGGTGTGAAGTACCAAAAGCTGCAGGGAAATCTTTTAGGTCGGATTAATTTTGTGTGAGTGGTGGTGAGTATGTGTGTTTGTGTGTGAGTGTGATTTTTTATGTGCATGTGGGTTTTGTGTTTGGTGTGTTGTGTGTGTGTGTGTGTGTGTGTGTGTGTGTGTGTGTGAAGTCAAATCAAGTCAAATCAAAAAAACTTTATTTTCTCCAAAGGAAAAAATTAAAGACGGGCCCCTAAAAACATGTCTATGGATCCATACTTAACAAATCTAAATCCCAAACCTCACCCCTCCATCCCTCCACCCACCCCCCCTGTCACAGAATAAACACACACACACACATATTACAAACAAACTACTGCATGGTCTCACTGAAAGTTCATCGGGGTTTTATGGGAAAGGGAAAAAATGTTTTTAGTTCTATTTTTTTTAATTTTGGAATTTGGAAACTTTTCCCCAGGGGTAGAACATTCTTTTTTTTTGAAAGAAAAAGAGAACGTGGGCAGAAAGTTCACAAACTTTTTGTGTGACCGACATTGATAAAAATTTATCTAGCTTTTCTTGTTTTTAGTCAATAATCTTTCCCCACACTTTTTCCCACTCTCTTTAAATTTTTTTTTGGGTTTGTTTTTCAAGCGAAACTTTTCCAAATCAGTATAAAAAGCCAAAGGACAACATGATTTACTAAAAAAAATGATAAAAACATTTTTTAAATGTCCTTTTTACAGGAGAGCCCGAAGATTCTAGATCGGCATTTTTTGTGAAAAATTGAGTTTGCATAAAAATTCACTTATCATCTAAAATAGTACCCCAAAAACTTACATTCACATACGCGATCCACTTTAGTGTTTTTCCCTATAAAAATGGGGACGGAGCTGGGTTTTTTTCAAAAAAAAATTACCACCTTTCGTCTTACTAAAATTCAAATCTTGACAGTTCTCTTTGCACCCTGTACAAAAATATTCCACCTCTTTAAAAAATGTGTGTGTGGGAGGTGGGTGTGGTGTGTGTGTGTGTGTGTGTGTGTGTGTGTGTGTTGTGTGGGTTGTTGTGAGAGGGGGAGAGAGAGAGAGAGAAAAGGGGGTGTTTGAGTGTGTGTGGGTTTTTTTGTGTGTGGTGTGTATGTGTGTGTGTGTGGTTGTGTGTGGTGTTTTCGGTGGCATTTCCCCATTCCCCCCCCCCCCTCTTCCACCCCAAATCCCCCTGCACCCTTTCCCCCCACTTCTCATCCCGTCCCTTTCCCCCTTTCCCCTCTTCCACCCCTCTCCACCCCCCCGCCCCCTTTTTTTCTTTCTCTCTCCGATCAACAACTCCGGCACTTTTGCTTTTTAAATTAAAAATTGCTTTTAAAATTTATTTCAGCAAAAAAGTAAAAAGAATACCTTTTAATTGTGGGGGCAAATGAGCAACACAAGCCCTGGGGTTATACTGTGCTCAAACATAAAATTTTTAAAATATAGGGGGGTTTAAAAACATTCACAAAATTTAAGCATTTCACCCCATGCTTGGGAGGGTTTTTTTTTTAAGGGGGGACTTAGGGTTTGTTTTTGGGGGATTTTTGTTTTCCTCTTCTGGGGACAGCTTTTAACCCCAAAATTTGGCAAAAAAAAAAGTATAGGCAACATTTGTTTCTGCACCAATTTTTGATCAATGTTTTAATCAGAACCAATTTTATTACCCATTTTGGAAAATTTTAATACAAAAAAAAAGGGGACCATATTTGCCCCTCTTGTACAAGTCAAATTTGTGTTTTGAGGTTTTAAACCCGTTTATTTCAATGACCTGATCTGTCATCATTCTGTCATTTAAAAAACCCAAAAAAAGACAATACATTATAAAGGCCTTCATCTTGCTACTATTTAATTTTTTGGTTCACGTAGGCCCAGAAGTTAATGCAAGGAAAAAACAAAGGAATGGCCTTTTTTTTATTTTAAGGAAACTTAAAAAAAAAAAAAAAAAAAAAAAAACAGTAGAAAAAAATCAATGAATAACATGAAAAATGGGAGCAGGGATGGAAGCAGCAATATGTCATAAAAAAGAAAAATGTGTAAACCCTTTTTACAAAAAGAGAAAAACTTCACAATAACTACGCAGTTTAGGTAAAAACCCAAATTTTTTCCATAAGTAATGTTTTGGGAAAGTAGGGTTCAATTTTGATTAACTTTTTCCCCTTTTTTCTTTCCCTTTTTTCTTTTTCCCCCCCTTTCTTTTTTTCCTTTTCCTGTTATTGTTTTTCCTTCCCTTTTGAAGACACATGACTTTGGACGCTTAAGAAAAAAAACTTTTACTAATTTTAGCAAGTTTGGTAATCAGTAAGTAAACAAAACTATCTAACTGGAAAAACTATGTTTGGGCTTGAAAATTTAAAATTGCTGTTTAACATAACCACACAACCGCTTAAGCGTATTCAGCGAAAAAAAAAAAAAAAAAAAAAAATTTTCAATTAATTTTGTATAAAATCAAATCCATACTTTATTCGTACTAATACACTGGTCATAAAAAGTCCCTTTGGGGAAAAAAAAAATGATCATCCTTTTTGCCCCCCTGTCACAAAAATCATGCTTAAAGTGGGGGGTCAGGCAATTTTTAAACAAAAAAATACATCTGAAATAAGGGTAGCTTTTACATGTAAAGAAAAAAAATCTGAGGGTTTCCCAATAAAATTTGGCAGTTTTCTATGCCATTAAATGTTTATTTTTAAGAATAAGTCTTTAGTGTATCTGAATCTTGGGAAACGAGACAAAATTCATACTGGATTTCCCTTTTACCACATTAACCCCGGGGCAGACTGCTTTTTAATATCAATGTGACCAGGCCATTGTGTATCAGATGGAAAAACTCTTTTTGTCCCATGTTTTTTCTTTCACTTTGGGTGATCTAAGAATTTTCGTGTTTGAAACTGACTTACCATCATGAAAAGTGACTTTTAACGGGGGTTACATCCATTAAATGGGGAAAAAGTCAGTTATGTACATTGAAAAACTCTTCCTCCTTTTTTCCATATGACTATACTGTTTTTAAAAAAAGTTGTCAAGTGCTTGAGCACCCAGTGTCTTTTTCAATGCTTTGCAAAAAATTGAAAATGTGCTGCTGCATTATTCCCCGAGCAAAGTAGGCGCTTTCACACACCAGCCTAAGTTACAAGTTTCCCGTAAACGTTCATTTTAGTTGGCAAATTATTGGTTTTTCTGTGGGCATTATTTCTTTAATGGGGACAGGGGAAAGGTTTGACGGGCTTACATCAAAACTTAATGCACCGGCCCTTGCTTAAAGGTTGAAGATTTACAGAGGGTACAATTAAATTGTTGTGATAATTTCAATTTTGTCTAAAAGTTGTTTTTACCTTCTTTTCTTTCATATGCCCATCGGGAAAACCCGGGGGTGGTTGCAAGAAAAACAGATTAAAATAAAGGAAGGGATATTTGGAGCCAACTGGACAAAGGTAGGGCAGGGGTAGGGGAAGGACTGAAGTGTGGCTCAATAAGGGGGAAGGTCAGTATTTTTAAGATTTGAATTAAAATTTATCGGTGGAAAAAAATTTTTTAAAAAAAAAAGTGAAATGAAAGGGAGGGGGGGGGGGGGTTTTTTTTTTGTCATCACAGTTTTGTACAAATGCTGGCTAAAAATTATGGTTGGCTCAAAACGCTTAAAAGGGATTATTCATTGATATTGAGTTTTTGGTTTTTGGCCCTATGGTTTGCAGGTCATTTTCACCGGTTGATGGTTGTGGGTCAGTTCACCGGTTGAGGTTTTGTCCATGAACATAGTGTTCTGAGAAAAAACCCAAACCGACATTCTTTCTTTCTTCTTCATTGGTTCCACAAAAAACAGGCTGATTATTTTGAGAGGGTTTTGCAACAGGGGACTGCTTAAAACAAAACACCACACACACACACACACACACCCACACACACACACCAAAAAGTTTCAATTCCTTTTCTTTTAACATGAAAATTACTCACTTCATACCACAAAGGACCCCCCCCCCCCCCATCTTGCCTACTCACTTACCTACACAAAAAAAAAAAAAAAAAAAACGGGAAAAAGTTAAGTGCGGAGCTGCCAGCAGGCCACCACGGCCCACTTTTCATCCATTACTATGGACTAGCTGGCCCCAGGCGCAGTAGGCAACTAGGCCCAAGCATCCCTTCCACTCACCATGCATACAACAAGACAGCTTTATTAGAATCTACTGAAAGGGGCCGGGTTTGGCCCGTGACACAAATGTGTCAGGGGGTTTTGTATCAGAGTATCCTGGGGGGAGGAGTTCCCAGTCCACAATTGTTCTTTGGGAGGAATGACCCCAGCCGGTTTGTGGGTGTCCGCTTTTAAAATTTTTACCTGCTGATCTGACTCAAAGGCCTCCCTTTCTTGGGTGGTTGGAGCTGCTGTTTAAACCCTCGGGCAGCTGACTAAGTTGTTTTTGATTTTATAGAACAGGGAGAGCCCTTTTTTTTTTTCCTTCTGTTTTTCAAGGGACTCCAACCTTTTGTTGCAGATGTTGTAACGCTGACGGTACGTTGGTAGGGAAAACACAAAGCGGGCTGCCTTCCTGGATTTTTTTTAAACTTCACCTTGTCTGGGTTTTCTAGGGGGGGGGGGGGGGGGGGGAGGTCCAGAAGATGCCGAATTCCCAGCAGAGGGCTAAAAACGTTTTATAGGTTTAGCCTTTTTGTTGGGGAGTGATTTAACACGACAGTTTGTTCTTTTTTTTTCCCTTGTTTAAAAAGTTTGCCCTGCCTGAAGAAACCCGGGGGTTGAAGAGGGCGTTGGTGGACGGCGGCTGCGAAGCACGTTGATCTGTTTTGTACTGAGTGGTTCATTTATCGAGCGTTCAGAAAAACTACTTTTGTTTTTGAGTACAACACAGCAAAGCAAACCAATGACCCCGAACAGAGTAAATTTAAATTACTCACCGATGTACGAGGGGCGATGGAACGTTGGGGCGATTCTTGAACGATCTGTCTGAATACGATCGTCTAAAAATGGAAAACCCGGACACGGGGAAAAAATTTGGCTATTAAAAGTAAAAATGACACAACAGCGTGTTGCATGGCTTTGGGGAAATGTCTAAACATTATATTCGTAAACAGTAACCTCCCCCTGATCGTGACCTTTTTCCTGTGTACTTGTCAAGCATGTCGCCATTTTTAAATGGTTTTGAAGTGCAAGCATTGGCCTAAGGGTGGACACTGAGACTCCTCCTCTCTCTCCCTCTCTTCTTTTAACGTCTTTTAAAATGGACGAACAAATACATGTCATTTCACCCTCAAAAAAAAATGATTCATTTAACTAGGCAAAAAAAAGAAAAAGTCACCAATGATTTCCCTCCTATACACCTCAAAAAAGTACCTGGGGAAAAAGTCACCATCATAAGGACTAATAAATTTAAATAGTCTCAGATGGAATCCTTTATAACATAACTTCACTAACAAAAGGCTTTCCCAGGGTCTATCACTCACCAAAATCAACACTTTTTTTGAAATTTCTTCACGAAAAATATTTTTTTCCCTGCTCATTTTCAGTTTGTGTTGATTTAGCATCGACATAGGGATTCTGAAGTGCAAACACGCCTACAACCCTTGTTAGCCAACTAAAACGAGCCTCAAATTAATCCTTTTGAAGAAACAAGCCTCAAAACTCTGTTATAAAAATCTTCACATTCTTCCATCGCCGGACCATTACAACAAAGGATAATGTCACAAAATTTTCCGGAATGCTCCAACAACTTTAATGAGACGATTTCAAAACCTGCGGAAAAATCCCCCAAACTCCATACCCCAAACCCCCCGAATTTGACCATTTAAATCAAGTCTAACGTACTCGGGAACCCTTTTTGGAACTCCCTTCCAAATCCCTCAAACAAAACCCTTGTAAAAAACTTTCAAAAACACTTACTTCCCATTTTTAGCGGGAAAAAAAAAAAACAAAAAACAAAAAACACAAAGAATACCAACAATGATCTCAAAAAAATAAACTCCCCTTTTCATGTACTTAACCCAAATTTTTTTTTTTTTTTTTTCTTCTTTTCTTTTTTTCATGTAAACAATATTTTTATATAAAAATATATATATAAAAATATAAAACAAACACGCACAATAATAATATTAATTAATATATATAATTGTTGTGTGTGTGTGTGTGTGGGTGTGTGGTGTGTGTGTGTGTGTGCAAAGGATATAACTTAAAGAAAAAAGATTATTGTTGTGCCCTTTTTTTCACTCCTCTCTCTCTCTCTTTTCCCCTCTTCTCTCTCTCTCTTCTCTCTTCTTGTGCGTGCTGCTTGATGTTCCCAATTCCGTACATACTTTGTCTATTTATTTTTTCTGTCTGTTTTATACTGCTAATTATTTTACGTTTTAGTACATTTCCTTTCAAATTTTTAATTTCATGGTTCCCCCACTCCCTTCCCTCCCCTCTTTCCTCTTCTCTCTTCTCCTCTCTCCCTCTCCTCTCTCCTCTCTTCTTTGCTCCCCCCGCCCACTTATCCCACCCCCCCTCTCTCCTTCCCTTCATTTTGTTATTCTCATTTTTTTTTTTTTTATTTTTTTATTTTTTTTTTTTGTTTTGTTTATTATCCTATTTTTGTTTTGTTTTCATTTTCTTCTATTTTCATTTGATTTTCTCATGTTACATGACCGCTTTGCTTGCTTCTTTGCTTTCTTACATTAATTGATTTCACTGCATGTTGTAGTCCCCATCCCGG
>JAMYXO010003585.1:17500-19710 GCA_033310375.1 Conus canariensis | reverse complement strand
AACACGTTATGTCCAGGGCTATTGAAATGTGTACCTATGGGGGTGTCCTTATTCAGGTTGACAGCCTGGAGGTGTTCCTGAATCTTATCATCCAGGGTACGGTAGGTCTCACCACAGCAGAGTTTGGAACAGAGGCTGCATGAAAGAATGTACACAAGGTTGGAAGATCGGCAAGTGAAGGGGGATCTGATGGTGAAACTTTTGCCCTGAAGGTGTTAGTGGTTGTATTTAAAAAGGGGCAGGTTTTGCATCGAGGTTCGTTGCAGCGGTGGTTTCCTGGTGGAGAGCTGCTCGGTGAGTCTTTGTAAGTGGCTCGTACTAGATGATCCCTGAGGTTGGTGTCACGCAGGTATGCCACTAGTGGAGGTTTGTCGAAGGTGGACTTGAGTTTGGGGTCTTTTTGCAGGATGTCAAAGTTTTTCACAATGATGTTTTTAACTGGGAGGTTGTGTGGGTGGTAGGTCAGAGTAAGGACTGGTCGGTCTGACTGATCTTTGTTCTGAGTTGGGGTCATGGCCTGAGTTCTGGGGGTGCGAAGGGTACGATTGGCGGCATCGGCGATGACTGCTTCAGGGTATCCTCGCCTTCTGAAGAAGGAACACATCCAGTTGACCTGCAGTTTGAAGTCATCATCATTGCTGCACAGTCTTCTGAGGCGACAGAATTGAGAGTAAGGGATACTCTTCTTGGTAGACTGTGGGTGGCTGGATATGAACTTGAGGTAAGAATGTGAATCAGTTTCTTTGTAGAACACTAATGTTTTCAGTTGATCTGTGCTGGTGATGGACACTTGAATGTCTAGAAAAGATACAGTTGTTTCAAGATGGTGTAGGTGAATTTCAGGGCTGGGTAGAATGAAGACACAAAGTGTATGAAATCTAGAAGTTCAGCCTTGGTGCTTGTGGTGATACCTATGATGTCAATGAAGCGTCTGAAGAATGGAGGGATGCATCCAGGATATGAAGAGAGTATCTGCTCCTCGATGAAACCCATAAAGAGGCATGCGTAACTCGGCCCCATCTTGGTGCCCATAGCCACCCTCGAGTTTGGACGAAGTGGCAATCACCAAAACAGAAACTGTTCAGTGTCAGGACCAACTCTGCCAGCCTTAGGATGGTTGTGATGTCAGTGTCAAAGGTGCTGTTCTTTAGAAAGTGTTTTATGGCCTGCATTGTTTTTGTTTTCTCTTTGACCCCCTTTTTGTTTCGGTCTTTACCACCAATCTTCAAATTATATAGTTGTTCTGAAAAAGACCCAGTCAAGTGTTATCAATTTTTTGTGCATGTCCTAGGTTTTGTGTTAGTGCATTGTATTCATCATTTTTATATGATTACTCAAGGGATAGCTCATCAGACTTCTGATCTAAGGATACAGTGTGGATTTTCTTACTTTTAAGTGTGGTCCTAATGTAATTATTTGGAAAGAATGATGCTTGATGTTAGTAATTCAAACCAAACGGAAATTCCACTTCTTCTTCTAGCTTAAAACTGCTGACCTGCCTGTGGATGATGTTCAATGCAGCAGCAGACCTTGTCTGGGCAGTGCCATCTGAAAGCTGGATCCAGTCTTATAAGACAGCATTTCTTCCTCCTACTATTTTGTGAGTATATATTTATGTCCTTGTGTGCCTGAGAGAGCAGAAAATTAACGGAAGCATTGGATAATGCCAAGATCATGGATGTTGTCTCAGCACTGTATTGCTGTCAGTTCTTCACTGTGACAGCAGCTGTCAGTGACATTCTCAGATCTTTCTATACACGTACAGGTCGACTAGTCTTTCCCTGTGTCTGTGCAATGTTTCTGGCTGCACAACAATTGCTTATGTTTATCAGTGTGCTAATGTAGCATTTTTATCAGTCCCCCCCCCCCCCCCCCCCTTTTTTTTTTTTTTTTTTTTTTGTTTGTTAAAGAGAATTTCTATCATGGATCTGATCTTGTCTGAAAATCAGCAGTGTTAATAGATTTAATATGAATATCTGAAATTAGTTGCAGAAAGCAAAAACACAAACAAACAAAAAAAGTTTATGCATTGCTGTACACTCAGATGGTGTTGCCCATGTTTGGTAGCACATTCTGACTGGCGTATGCTGCTGTCCGTATGGGAACTGTATGTAAACAAATAGTTAATAATTGTGTGTTGAGTATGTCATTAGTTATTTTTCAGCCATTGCACAGAGTTGTGTAATAGTTTTATTAGATACCAATTTTTC
>JAMYXO010003585.1:0-12500 GCA_033310375.1 Conus canariensis | reverse complement strand
GTAGTATGAACAAGATAAATACAAAGGTTATTCATGTAAGTGGTGGTACTTGAGTTATTGTATAATATCCACTTAGGTTTTTAAGTTTGTTTACTCTGTTTGTTTGGAGTGGTGGTCTGGTGTGGGGGGTCAGATGGCAGGGGAAGGGGGAAGTACTTGGCCCAACTGTAATCTTTAGTTAATATTATTCCCATTCTCTGTTGTACACATGCGTGGGGGAGGGGGTGCTGTCTTTTTTATACAGGTAAACAGAGGGGGGGGGGAGTGCTGTCTTTTATACAGGGTAAACGGGGAAGTAAACTGAAACTTCCAGAATAATAACAAATTTGAATTTCTTTTATTATGGGGGTGTAGAGGAAATCAGACAACTTTGTTGGACTTTATCATATAGAGTTGAAGTGAAATTTCCATTATAACAAATAAGAATGAGTACAATTTTTTTTTTTGGGGGGGGGGGGGACGATTTTGTTGGACTTAGTTGTGAGGTTGAAATACTTGTACCTTCCCACTGGTTTAAATGATCTTTATAACCCTCCCCTCTGTTGGATTCCTTCTACCACTCGCTCCCTCCCTTGATTTTTTTTTTTTTTTTTTTTTTTCACTCGCCAAAGATGGCTTTTGTTTAATACAGTAGTAATAATAATATCTGGAAGCATATCGCATTTGAGACCTTTGGTCCTATTGATTGAATTACTGATGTGCTTAATCCATGTTTTGTGGGCAACACTATGCACAAATGATTTGATGATGCATGTATAAATGTATTTAGCTTGATTTTGTGTGTGTAAGCAACATTACGTTACCTTACCAGTGTAAACATAACTTTGTCATTTGGTACACATTTTGAAAGGTTTTGCACATTTTGCTGGATTTCTATTTGGTGCTGTGGACGCCTCGACTGTTGATGTATATTTTGTGTTTACAGTATGCAGGCTTCACCAACTTGGAGCCTCTGCTGCTCATGCATGTGCGTTTGCTTTGTCACTGGAAAATTCACTTTTACCATGGGGTGGAAAGTCTGATCTCCAAACTTGGAGATAGGCTATTCCGCCACCCAATTTTTTCCCAGGGAGCGAAATCCGCTTTCATCATGTGAAAACTATGCATTCATATTTCTCTAATTCACACATACCATTTTCAAACCAACAATATCCACACAGTTATAATATATTCATTTTATTTACATATATTCCATCAATTTAAGTTTCATGCCTGCTTTAAGTTTTCATGATGCACACAAATAAAGCATTTAATCAAGAACATGCTGGTGTTGTCAAGCTTTTTCATCATCCTGCACTCAATATATATGTACATTACTCATACCACACAACATAGGCACTCCTTTCTTTGTGTGGGGGATTTGGAGGTGTGAACAGGTTTGGCCAGGTGCACAACTTTGGCAGCAAGCTGGAAAAATCAAGTTGATTTTTCCAACTTGCTGCCAAAATCGTGTATAGTGCACCCTGCCAAACAGGTCCACTATGCACACAGCTTTAAACAGGGGGGTGACACTTCTCCATCTCAACTCAAATAGCCTCCACAAACATGCACACTTCACCTTGGACATAAGTTACAGCTATCTTCCTTTCCCTACATCAAATAGATCCCCCTTGTTTTTTTTTTCTTGCCTATTCACATGTACAAAACATGATTGAAGAAGAAAATAAAGGATGGGAGTTTCCCACCATGCAGTATTCTTGTCTTGCACTCTCAGAAACAGATACCAGTGGATGTACACATACAACATCCAGTTGTTATCCCGCCCGCACAGCTCCTTTTCATCGGACAATGGGACACGGGAAGCAAAAAATGGTTCACCGAGATGGAAGTGAAAGAGAATGGGATGAAATAACTTGGAAAACAGAACATTTGTAGAAAAGTGCCAGTTGCTGGAGTTCTATTTAAAATGTACATACTGGAAATAGATGGAAGGTACACCGAAATGCTTTAAAAAAAAAAATTGTAGCTAAAAATAGCACCAAGGTAAGAACAAGCAAAGGCTATAGAGTAGAGAAGTGGCACAATCAGGACAGAGAGGTACTGAAATGCAAATGGTTTTGAACAGAATGTGTTGGAACCGCTGTGGAAATGGTCGGTCAAATCGGAGAGCTATGAGAGTTTGGGCACTGGAGGTAATAATACAAACTAGATGCTTTAAGTCTGAAGAGTGCCTATGTGTGGAGGTGGTGGAACATGGTTCGTACGCTCCTTGTATTCTGACAGGGAATTTCAAGACCTTGAAAATCAAAAAATATGGTTCTGTTGACCAAACCTCTGAAACTTTGAGCCATCAGCTCCAAAAATCTTTAATGTGGCAAAAAGAAATGGCAGCCTGATTTTTGTGCGTTCAGGCTAATGGAAAAACTATCTAAAAACAAATTTTTACAAACATCGTCGCGATCCTGGATCGCCTGGGATTTTTACCAAGGGAGATAATTCGTAAGTCATCAAAATTGATGAAGTTGCAAATTACCTCCCTTGGTCAAATCGCCAACGACAATCCATGATCGCGACAATGTTTGTAAAAATTTGTTTTAAAACAATTTTTTTTTCATCAACCTGAACGCAGAAAAATCAAACTGCCATTTCTTTTTTCAATTTTTACGCAAGTAGTGCAGCCTTAAAGGGAGAGGTGGCACGAAAATTTGAACATTTTCTTTCAAAAATCGTTTTTTGGGTTTTATGTGTTTTTGTGCTCAAGAAAGTCTGTTGAAACCATCTGTGGTGTTCATTTTGTCTATTTTCACTTTTTTTTTCTTTTTTTTTTGTAAAAAAGGACTTTATTTGAAGGAGGTGTGTGTGAAAATTGCTTAACTTCTTTATTTTCAAACGCCGTTTTCTCAAAATCACTTTTTTCAACAATGGTTGATGTGCAAGGTCTACAATATCTCTGGATCCAGACTAGCTAGCTTGGTAATTTTTTTTTTCTTTTGATCAGAAATGATTTCTGCATGCCATTATATTATCTGTAAGTCAAAACAGCACGTATTATTTGCTATTTCTATTGGAATAATTCAAAAGCACTGAAACGCGAAGCCGGATGGCCACCATATGGGAAAAAAATTATTGAAAAAAAAAAGCAGTTTAGATATATAAAAATCCTTTTGTAATTGCATTACTATAGCTCAGCAAAACAATATATAAAAATCCTTTTGTAACTGCATTAGTATAGCTCAGCAAAACAAGTCATGTTTCAAGTGCCTAACATGTCTGCTATGATACAAATACGGTTCTTGTCATGAACCTTTTTTTTTTTTTTCATTTTTCATCATTTTGCCCCCATTTGTAGTCCCCAAATCACACAACAGCTTTGAAATCGCCCAAATATGTTTTTTCCATGTTTTTTTTTTAACATAAACAATAAAAAAATTTAAAAAGGTTTTAAAAGAATAATGGTTTAATTTTCGTGCCACCTCTTGCCTTGAAATGAAATAAACGCCCCTTGAAAACTCCTTGAATTTTGCTCTTGCGAGTCTGTAGGAACCCTGTGGAACTGGGTAGGCAGCAGAGCAGATTGTTACACCTGACCTAGAAGGCAATGCAAAGGATGACCTCTGGAAGACAAAGATCAGGAAATAAGCAAACTCTTGATAAGGTAAATAGCACTGAGAACTAGCACTGTCAGGAAAAGGTAAGTATAGAAAAGTCAGGCAGGTGAACAGAACAGTATGCATATGGAGAAGCGCAAAATTGAGACCATGTTTAAGAGATGAGAAAGGGAGTGGACGGTTTGAAGGTTGTAAAATGGAATATGTCGAAGGGAATGAAATGGAAAGAAAAATATACAGAATAAAGAGAGGTTTTAATACAACAGCATGAACTGGAGTTGCTCTACATTCATTCTTGATAAAGATCAGCACTTTCACCATAGACATGATGCCCAAACACACAATCTCTCTCTCCACAAAGAATTCAGTGGACAGGAGTGGTTGGTTAGGATACAAAGAAATGGACACCGCAGTGAATGGAGTCCATGACCTCGGAAAGTCCACGTGGTCATTTAGGACAGAAAGAAGGACAGGGCAGGAAAGAGTCTATGATCTCACAAAGTACGACAGTGGGTAAGGGTGGTCATTTAGGACAGAAAAAGATGGACATGGCAGAGAATGGAGTCTACAACCAATGGCAATAACAAGGCACAAGGCCACTCCTGTTCATGTTCCCACTTGCAGAAAAATAACAGCTGGGGAAAATGAGAATGAGTAAAAATGCTGAAATGATAAGGGATATGTTAAGGGACAGCATGCACACACATTGTGTGTGTAAGTGCTTGTGCATGCATGTGTGTGGCATGTGTGTATGTGTGGCATGTGTTGTTCTTCAATTTAATGTCTTCCCACTTACAGTGATTCCAGACAGATTGTGTAATGGTGTGTGTGTGCGCCTCTGTGTGTGCATGCGCGCGCATGCCTGTGTATTTGCATGCGCGAGGTGTGTGTGTGTGTAATTTCTTTTTATACATGAGGGGTTGTTGAAAGTTAAAGATAAATTCCTACTGGACTACGTGATAGGTGTGGGCATAACGCACAAAGCATAATTATCTAACATTTTTGGTAATGTCACTGGAGTCGATCTATTATGTGAAATATTAGAACCAGCTTTGTGCACTGTATTCTTTACTCTTGGACAATCTAGTAATAGGTGACGTACACTAAGAGTTTCCCCACACATACATGTAACATTTTTACTGTATTTGGTTCGAAGTGAATTTAAACGCATCCTATGAATTAAAGTTACTACCTCTCTAGATGTCGTATTTTCAAATTTGTCTAATCGAGTCTTGGGATGGATGTCGGGATTTGGTTGTATACAGTTGTGATAATACTGGCTATCTGTGTCTTCCAATAACGTCTTGAAACTGTTAAAGGATGCTCTCGTGATTAAAGTATAACATTCTGATACGTCTAGCGGAACGTTCAGTGCAATCATGTCTTCAATATTGTGAAATGCTCTCTGAGCAGCTTGATTAACTTTCTCGTTTGTTGAAATTCCACAATGTGAGGGCAACCAACGGAAAGTCACATTTATTCTTTTCATCGATAGGTTATGTGTATAAAATTAATTTCTGTAATAGTCTCACAACAGATCTTTGGATTTAAAGACTGTAAGGCAGAAAGGGTTGACTTTAAATCACTGCACAGTAAAAGTTGACAATTTTCTGTGGAAGAATTTAAAACATACTTTAGGGACATTAGAATAGCATCTAATTCTGCAGTAAATATTGACAAGTGTTTGCCAAGATAATATAATTCCTCCACTTCTGATTTTGGTTTTATAAAAGCTGCTCCTGTTCTATGGTCATCTAACACTGAGCCATCTGTAAAAAATTGAAGATGGTCCTTATATTGATTTTTCCAAATGAGAATTTACAGAATTCTTTTTTAAGATATGGTGGATCATTTTTGTTCGGTTCAGTATACTTTGTATCATAATTTGCCTTGGTTTGTTCCCATTTGGGAATGGGTGGAAAAGACGGATTGACAGCTATTTTACTTTGGTTAATGTTGGGGTTTTTTTTTAGAAGAGTAGATGTGTATGACTGAATAGACTTAGCCGATTTTAATTTATGTCTTTTGCTCATTTATCAAAATCTGTATCTGAATTTAGAGATACTTCATTTGTACAGAAACTTTTTTTGTGAATGGTTCCTTAAAACAAATTTTGTGGGGGACACTTTTTGAAACTCGTTCAAAGGTAAAATTCCAATTTAGTAGTATGTACCAATTTTACATGTATGTGTGGGAACTCAAAGAGCAAGTTTATATGCTTTGCAGTCTGCACTTTGTAACTTATTAAGTAGATGCTGTGGAGCGCTGAAGAAGACTTCTTGAGCATAAATCAATCTAGACCGCACAAGAGCAGAAGATAGGAGTGTTAAACTCTTTTATCTTGTCCCCATTTTTGTTTGCTTATGATCTTTAGAAAGTTTAAACTTTTTCTTGCTTTATTCAAAATACAACCAATGTTGGTTCCAAGAAAGTTTTGATGTTAGATATGCTCCTAAGAATTTAACAGATTTGATGTATTGTAAGACAGACCAGACCCATTCAGGGTAATTTGTGGAAGTTTGTCTGGGTCATATCCAGAGTTCAAAAGCATTAGATGTGTTTTTTCTGCCGACAGTGTCAAGCCACTTTCAAGTAAGAAACTACTGATATTGTTTAATTCATGCTGATATTTGATCTTTATGTAATTTAAGAATCTTAATGGCTTTTTTTTTTCATAGTGACTTTCATCCACAGACATATGTCATCAGCAAACTGTACTAAAACTATGTCTTTGGATGAGCTCTTTAGATAAGCCTTTGGTTATATCTGCAATTAAGATACTAAATACGATTGGAGATAATACCGATCCTTGTGGAAGACCCATTTCCAATGTTCTAGTGGTGGAATATGTATGCTCTTTCTTGTTTGAATAGTTCTATTTTAAAGGAAAACTTTTATATAATCATACATGATTCCATTCATTCCAATACTTTTCAGTTTATACCAACGTCATTTATGCCACACTTGTTTGTACGCTTTCCTTATGTCAAAGAAAGTTGCCAAGATTTTTCATCTTGCGAATTGTTTAACATGCGAGTTTCACTAGATGTTCTGTTGCTGATCTGCCTTTCTGAAAACCAGCTTGATTTATTGGGATAATTTGATGTTTATTACAAAATATTTGTACTCTGTTTAGGACAATTCTTTCCAATAGTTTGCATGTATGCAATGCTAAGGCAACTGGGTGGTAGCTGTTTATGTTACTTCGAGGTTTTCCTTGTTTATGTATAGGAACAATGATAGAATGCTTCCATAATGAAGGCAAATTGCCATTTTCCAGCATTTTTGAATGAACACCGAGATAAAGCTTTTAACATTAGGTGGGACATGACACTGATGTTTTTTTGGTTCCAAGATTAGCAAGACATTCTTCTACTTCTTGAACTGTTATGGGGGCATTCAGAAAGTGGTTTATTACAGTGTCTGGTTTGTTCTTGAAGTTTTCTTCTTCTTGCTCTCTGTGCAGTCTATTTTCTGTTGATAAACTTTCTTTGCTGCCATTTTTGGCGAAGACGTCAACAAAAGCTTCGGCCTTTTCTAGATTAGAAGGGAAATCAGAGTTTGGGAGCTTGACGGGACATTTTCGCAAGTTTACTCCATTTTTCTTTGTTCTTAACTTTTCCCACACTTTTTGAAAATCTTTATAATTTGTTATTTCGTTCTCATAAAAGTCAGACCAATATTGCCATTTTGCTTTTCCTCAAGAAGCTCTTCAGCACACTCTTCTCCTTTGCTTTGTAAATATTCTCTCAGTTTGATATATTTTCTCTTTCTCTTTTTCACACGTCTCATTCCACCTGACATTTTGCATATGAATCTCCAGTCACAAGATACTTATTGTTTTCATCTGGTCTTAAATGAATTGATCGTAACCAATCAGAATTGTGCTGTTAGGTCCCCGTGGTAGACAGACTGACACAACAGTTAATATGTCAGTATTTACCTGAACCCTGACTGCGCAGGAATAGGAATCAGGTGTGTCTGGTGGAACGGGACTTGCACAGGAGGTGTAGTTCTCTCCTTCCTTGATGTAAATGGCTGCGATGATTTTATTGTTAGTGTTCTCCTGTTGAACTGTTGGGGGGAAATAATAGCCAGCAAGTTTAGGTAACTTATTCTATGTGTGTGTAGGGATTGTAAGGCCAACACATTGTAGTTTTTCTTCTGCAAGTTTTTTTGTTATTCAGTCACTAGAAGTTATAATAGATCAACAGTTCCACTGAAATACCTTAAAGACACCGTCTTTTAACATCTCTTTTGGCGTTGTGTGTGTGTGTGTGTGTGTGTGTGTGTGTGTGTGTTTGCATATGCAAGAAAGCATGGAAGGGTATGAGAGGGAATGTGCTATAACACTAAGTTATGGTGACAAAGATTGGATTAGAAATGTGAAATAAATGAACAGAAGTGGGCAGAGATGGTGTTGAACCTGGGGAGAGGGGTGGAGATTGAACAGAAGGGCTAGTGTTGGCAAAAAAAAAAGTAAGGGTGGGGCTGAACAGGATCAGGGTCAGTAAGGGAAAGTAGGAGCAGTTGGGTTGATATTGGAAAACGTCAAAAAAAACAAAACAAAAAAAAACCCAACTTAAAAAAACGAGACATGTGGGAAATGAAGGGAGAGGGCAAGGAACTGGACGGAATCTTACATTTTGCTTTTTGTCAATTATACCCCAAACGACATATAGGGCTGAAGTTTTCAGGTTTTGAAAAAGAAACTGTCATCCTTATGGCCCAGCCCATGAATCAGAGCCTTTTCAGGGCTGTCAAACTTACACAAAACCCTCACACTAAAAAAGGAAATCAGATCATCGGGGAAAAAATTCAGTAAATTAATTAAACAGAAGCAATCTGGCTATGCTGTTGTTTTCAGACATATGAAAATAGGCTATACTGATAATGACTGACATTTCACTGATTTTTCATGAGATGCAGCATTTCAATGCCACAAAGAACAAAGGCAAGCGTATCATAAACTGACCCTTGGCTTGTTCATTCTCTTCACCAGTCCTGGCGGAGCATCAGCTGTTGGCTCACTGGATGAATGCTGGCATAGTATCGCTGCTTTGTCACATGACGGCTGCAGCTTTCAACAGCTGCATCTGGTGAATATCAGGCAGCCACTTGCCATGGGAATGTCAAGCGCCTCTCTGTGGATCTTCTGTAGCCATACCGAGAGCGTAGTCCCTCACACTTTCATCAAGCTTCCTAGAAACAGAGTTATGATCAACTTATCATCAGCAACAGTTACTACAGGTATAAATCATTGCTTACTCATGCTACAACTTGCCTTACCATTCTGACACATAGTCTATGTTGTCCTTACAAAATGAGAATAATCTTATTAGTCACATCATTAAAAAAAAAAAAGAAACAATCACTTACATTTTTTCAAACACTGAGTACAGAAACAGCCACTGAATAGGGGTGTCACATCTCTACTATCTGACTCTCGTGAACTGTAACCAACTTCTTGGTTGTTAAATGTGTGTTGGTGTATGAATCACTTATTCAAGACAAGGACTTTTGAAGTCTTGTTTACCCTCTTGTGCTGCCTTGGCCAATCTCATCAAGGAAACTGAGCAGCTTGCATAGGTAAGGCAAGGCAAGGCAAGGCAAGGCAAGGCAAAGCAAGGTAATGTAAGGTAAGGTAAGGTAAGGTAAGGTAAGGTAAGATAAGGTTGCTTATAGCCCAGCTGACCGCAAAAGGCCATATCAGGTCTTGTCACCAAGTTGAAGTCAACTCAAGTCTTTATAGAAAAAGAAGAAAAAAAAACGCACAACCTTTTCAAATACACCTACAAACATGCTGGAAACTTCATTAAACACCTTTGTTCCATAAAATCGGACATCAGATGAAAAAAAAATTAATTTCTTTCAGCCTGCACTAAAACCTGGGGTGTTAACACCAACCACAGTTGAAAATTATAAGTGGCAGTGATGACTACCCACATTCTACCTACTGCCATTATCAGTTTCATTTTTCACCTACAATGAATACTGCTATTTCTAGTACTGCTATTCCTGGTGGTGCTAGGCAACTACTGTCCGCCCCCCCCCCCCCCTCCCCCTTTTTTTTTTCCATTCAAATAATTGGAGAAGTACAAGTGTGCAGAAAGAGGACAGTGCGCAAGGAGTTTTATCCAGTCACATGTAAATCTCTGAGTATCACAAGTATGAATGGCTGTAGTTGCCGTAAACTCCGAAGGAAAATGAAGAAACATTGTGACTGTGTTCATCACAGCCACTGTCATAAACATGACCGATAAGCAACTGAAAGGGGGACAAAATGAATACCCTTTCTATTGCATTTTTGCTGCACTTGCAGTTTTATCTTCAGCTCAGGAAGAGACGCACTTCCCATGGAGAAAAGAAGTACATAAACACATAGATTAATAACATTAACACATAGATTAATAAGTAAACAAAAAGGTAAGCCCCACCCCTCATCTCTCCAACACCAAAATCCCCCACCCCCACCCCACCCTTCACACACACTGACATAGTAAGCACAATCACATGTCAAATGAAAATATTTCAAGTTCGTAATTGTGGAAGATAAATCAAGCAATATTTATTAAGGTCAATTTCCACACTGTTTTTAATATCACGTTTCAGAATCGGTACATATTGCTCCAGTTCACATCTAGATTATACCAGTTTTAAGAAAACAGTTTCTGGCGGCGTATATTTTAACTTGCAGCAAAGTCAACAAACCCATTGTTTTATTTGTAGTTTATTGCTCCGATATGCTGAACAGAATCAAATGTTTCTCAAAAGAAACTGTTCACAACAATCACAGTGTGGTCATTTGTTATCCTGCCAGAAAGAATGGACCATCTAACAGTCCCAGAAAAGATGTTTAACTATCTGAGTTTCTCGACAGCACAGGTTACAAACTGGAGAGTCAATCAACTTTCTTGTATACAAGTATTCCTCTATTGGCAGAAGTCTATTTAGCAGTCTCATCTGGAACCACCTTAACTGATTGAATGAATCTTTAATATTAACGTGTTTTCACCATAATAGGTGATATTACATGGAGGAACCATCTTAACTGTACATCTGTAGTGGTAGAAAAACAAGAACTAAATATTGCATCCCAGTTCAATTGTCACTGTATATTTCAGACCATCTCTCAACTGCAGTGGGAGCTATTTCAGATTTCGTCATCACTGATTGCATATGAAGCACCGTTTTCGTAGCTCATGTGTTTTAAGTCAAGTCAAGAACACTGTATTATCTCCAAAGAGAAATTAAGAGTTGCCATACAAACAACAAATCACTATTACACCCACCCACCCACTCGCACACACAGAATACTACGCACACACATATAAGCTACGCACAAAAAGTTAAGGATCACTTTCACAAACATTCATAACTGCCAAAATAAGAAAGTCAATGCGTTGAAGTTTGGCCAACATTTAATTCCATTCTTTAGTGATAACGATACACAATTGCCTTCAATCTCGAGCAATCGTTTGGTGTGTACATTTGATTAAAGTGGGTACGGATCCAAATTTGATTTCCCAAAGTCATTGAAATCACAAGACAGGGCATACTGATGCTCCCAAAAGCCCAGTAATGCGTGTAACCACCATGGCTGTTCTGGCACTCGACGCAGCGAGTCCTCATCGAGTTCACCAGGTTGGTGAAGATCCTCTGTGGAAGCGCCTGCCACTCAGCCTGCAGCATCTGGTAGAGGTGTTGGGCATCCCTGGGAGGGGGGTGGCTCCTCACTTTGCGATCCAGCTCATCCCAGAGGTTCTCAACCGGGTTGAGATCGGGACTGCATGCTGGCCACTCCATTCTGTTGACTCCAGACTGCTGCAGGAAGTCATTGACCACCCTTGCCCTGTGGGGGCGAGCATTGTCATCCTGGTAGACAGCCCTCGGTCCCATCTGCTGCAGTGTAGGCACAGCCAGCGGTCGAAGGATCTCATCCCGGTATCGGATGCCAGTCAGGTTACCCTGTACATGATACAAGGGCGTTCTGTGGTGAAGGCTGAAGGCCCCCCAGACCATTACAGAACCTCCACCAAAGGCCACCTTTTCTTGGACAGTGGCGTCAGTAAAGCGTTGCCCTGGGCGCCTCCAGACCCTCAGTCGGCCGTCGTTGTGGTGAAGGGTGAAGCGTGATTCATCACTGAACAGGACCTGGGACCATTGCTGACGTGTCCACCTCACGTGACGTGCGCAGAAGGCGCGGCGTGCTGCCCTATGGGCTGGAGTTAAGCGTGGCCGTACTGCTGGGCGACGAGAACGGAGATTAAACCCATGTAGGCGGTTCCGTATGGTCTGCTGGCTGATGTTGATGTTAGTAGCCACCCTGAACTGCCTTTGAATTATGCTGGAAGAGGCTGTTCTTGTCTGCAGGGCTTGTCGTTCAATGAGACGATCGTCACGTGGGGTTGTCTTCTTCGGTCGACCAGATCTGCGTCTTTCATGGACAATCCCAGTGGCTGTGAAGCGTTGAATCAGTCGGACAATGACCGAGATGGACACATGAAGTCGCCTGGCCACTTCTCGCTTGGGAACACCATCTTGGAACCATGCAACAGCTCGTCCCCTATCCAACTCGCTTAATTTTCGTCGTGGAGGCATTGTCAGATCAGGCCTACTACTGGTGGAATGTCTTCTTATATAGCCAAGCGAGTGAAGCATCTCACACATAAACAGCAGTGCTTGCACGTGCATAATGGTTTTTCCATCTGGCAAGTGCAATGTGTTCAGGCAGAACGGTCCAAAACAAGGTCATTTTTCGCAAGTTTCCGCTTTTCCGTTTGCGGCCCAGTTCAGTAATAGAGAATCCCGTGCAATTTTCGCACTAACACAACATCGCCCACTTACAGCTGAACAAGAATTCATGACAATTTGGCTGGACTAAGAAATAAATAACAGTAGCGAACTGAGTTTATTACGCACCTGTTTTCACATACCGATCCTTAACTTTTT